>JABUQX010126268.1:5000-19761 GCA_015478945.1 Trachelipus rathkii
ATATATATATATATATATATATATATATATATATATATATATTTATATAAATATGGAATAATATATTTATATATATATATATATATGCTTAAAATATATATATGCTCTTTCATGTATGTATGTAATAATATATACTATATATATGTATATATATGTGTTATGTATATATGTATATTATTTTTATGTATGTAATAATAATAATAATATGTATATATATGTGTATGTATGTATATGCTCATGTATAATAGCCTTCAGAAAATATGTATACTGTATATATATACAATGTATAAAATATGTAATATGTAATATATGTATGTAATATGTAATCATATATGTATGTATAATAATAATAATGTGCTGATAATAAGTATGAACTAATATGAAAACATCTTTCAATGGATAATAATAATAATAATATGTAATAATATGTATAACTCTTCTCTTTATGTAATAACTGCTCTGTCCTCACTGCTCTCTCCTGCCTGCTATATATATATATACTATATATATATATATATATATATATATATATATATACCTAAATACATTCTCATATATATATATACCTATACATTTCTATAAATATATATCTATATATATATATACTCTTTCTTTCTATATATATATATATGTATATATAACTCATATATTTATATATATATATATATATATATATATATAAATGAAATAAGAATTGCATTTTAAGTCAGGGAAATAAATGGTACATGGCAATTATTTATTATTTTGGAAATAGTATCATGGTTTTTACTGCCATTTTATTGGCTCATATACATTTTATAATGTTGCATCCGGACGTATTTACTCTTTCCAGTGTATATATATATATATATATATATATATATATATATATATATATATATATATATATATATATATATATATACTCTCACTCTCTCTCTCTCTCTCTATCTCCTCCTCTATATATATATATATATATATATATATATATATATATATATATATATATATATATATATATATATATATATATATATATATATATATATATATATATAGATATATATATATGTAAGCTCAATAACTATATATGTATATATATAATATATGTCTAAACTCTTTGAAATATATATACAAGTATATTTATATGTATGTAATATATATAATATGTATATATAATAATAATATAATATATATATATATATATATATATATGTTATAATATAAATTGTATGTATATGTATATGTATATATGTATATGTATATGTATATATATATATATATATGTTATATGTAATACATTAATAATATATGTATATGTATATATGTGTATGTATATATAATATATATATATATATATGTTGGCGGCTATCTTTGGAGTTCGCTGCGGCGGCGGCGGCGGCGGCTGCGGCCGCGGCGGCGGCGGCGGCGGCGGCGGCGGCGGCGGCGGCGGCGGCGGCGGCGGCGGCGGTTCCGGCGGCGGCGGCGGCGGCGGTGGCGGCGGTGGCGGCGGCGGTGGCGGCGGCGGGAAGAAGAAGAAGAAGAAGAAGAAGAAGAAGAAGAAGAAGAAGAAGAAGAAGAAGAAGAAGAAGAAGAAGAAGAAGAAGAAAAACTATATATTTCTCAATATATTAAAATTGCTTTCCCTTCGGTTGGCAAGCAGTCGACCAATCAAGGAATGTTTAGTCAAGAGAACTTGAACCATCATCTTTCCGTAAAGGCTCTCAAAAACCCTTTGGAATTTCTTCATTGACGCGACCCTTTTCCCCGATCCGTTCTTGGCAAAGTAGAAAAGAATCGCAGTTTTCGAAGGCTTTCGAAATTGAAGTCGAATAAAAGTTGCCCTGATTACCACAATTCAATTTCGGTCGTCTGCGAAAAAACTCTCAAAATGGCATGGGAATCGCTCGCTTATATATTGGAAACTCTTTGCAGTCTAAGCCTTGTTTGAAAGGATGAAGAATGCAGAAATGAAGAGGAAATACGGGCCGGCAAAGGAATGTCTCCCCATTTTCCATTTTTCTTTGAAAAAATATATTCTTAATCATATATATATATATATATATATATATATATACTTTCTGTATATATATATATATATATATATATATATATATATATATATATATATATATATATATATATATATATATATATATATATATTAGAAGAAATTGAAAGGAAAATAAATCTTTAATGTAATTTTTTAATTCCAAGTATTATAAGTGTCGATTTCCTGTAATCAAACGCCATCTTTTTTATTTGTATTTATCCTTCTACAAAAACTAGATTCATATATTGTATCTTATATCAAGCAATTTCGCTCTTTCCTTATATATCATTTGCTTTGAAATGGAGCTAGATACACTTGAACTCATCGTATCTCTGAATAGTTGAAAGAACCGTAAAAATTGGGGGATTCAGAAAAATCACTCATAAGTTATTTGGCGGCAATATTCTATCACCCTATCAAGGTTTTCGGCGCGTAATAAATCTTCGAACTGTTATTAATTGTCTCTTAAATTATTTGCCATTTATCATTTATTCAAAAACTAAAATTTAATTTAATATATTATTAAATATGATGTAATTTTATTTATTTAATTACTTATGTAAGTTTTATTTACTCAATTTTTTTACTTTCTGCATATTTAAAAACACAGGCTTAGCAAAGCCTACTATGCTAACATGGTTTTTTAATTATATAAATTGACATATTTAAGACTCCAAATATATTATATATATACTTAATTAAAATTATTATAATTATAATTTATTACATATTTTATAAAATAGATAGATCAAATAAAATTAGTCAACCGTTAGTGATATATATACTGAAAATAATTAATGAGTTACAAATTTATATTAAATACGATAAATACATAAAATTCAAAGAAAAAAAAAAGTACAATAAAATTAACTTGCTAAAATACTAGTCATCATATTGGTCTCTATAAGATTTGAAAAAAAAAAAGTGATTTGGAGCTGTTGAGATGTGAATTGTGGACGTTACTATGAGAGGAAAAAAAAACAGAAAAACACGAAATGATTTCTGATCTTTTTTTGTTTTAATCCTTATATATTTGGAACATTAGGTATTATACTAGGTAATATAATATAATTTCTTCAGCGTTTAAAAATTAAATGATACCTAATATAATAAATATCATCTACAACCATGTATATATAATTATTTTCCACTATAAAAACACTATAACTATAAATACATGAATAATACATAATATATAATATATATATATATCTGAGCATACATAATCAATCATATATATCACTAAATCTTAACATTCAACTAGAATACCAATAATCAATACACAACAACAATACTAACATTATTACATCTATCATCGAAAAAATAATATAAACTATTAGAGGTAACGGAAGCCTAATGAAAAGAAATATTCACACAAGCTTGACCATCCATATAACCACATTATTTTTTCCCAATCACTTCACCAACAAGCAACGATATCAAAATAGATTGATATTGTCTTTGTCATTGACGACAAGGTAACAAAGTCCATTTATCACATAGTAGATGTTGACTTCGGGTTATACTGAGTATTAAGAATATCTATTTTCAAGCGGTGCACTGGGAAAGCCAGGTGTCAAAGGCTTTTCTCACGTTGGATGACAAGATCGCATATACGCTGTGAGTCTATTATTCACACTTTGACCCATATTTTTTGGAATTAGGTATGGACTGGCAAAATAGTATTCGTTCGTTAATGAGTGTCATTAATAATACAATAGTATGGGGGTTAAGATATGATATAGAACTCGGCGCTGTTTCGGGAGGCCTAAATCACAGAAAATCGACTTCAAGCTGGAAGCGAGCATTCATGTATTATATCCTGTTATTCATATGATTATATCAACAGGCTTTATAAATAAAATGACTTATTATTTAATATTTTTTTTGAACACTGGATATATATATATAAAATTATTATATAAATTACATATATATTTAATAATTAATGAAGAGTATCTTGGATCCCCTCTTATTCATAATACAGTGGTGCTCCCTTAAAAAGTTTGAATGTATTGGTTCTAAGTTTGCTGGCCAGAAGTACAAGATTTTTACGCGCCCTTTGTTCTATACCTGCCTTCTAATCAAAATACATTTTATGCTTGGGTATATAAGTAATATACGAAAATTATTCGCTCTCATTTGTTTGGAAAGAAGATATCCAACATGGGTAAACAATGTTAACTCTTTTATTGATAATCGAATACTAATTTCTGGATTAATTCGTAAATCAAAAGCTGACCCTTAAACGAATAAATATACTTGAACCATTATTTAACTCTATTTGCAGATTCAAAACTATTGAGGAGACTGATAATCCTTATAATACACCTTCTTGGAACTAAAATTATTAACCACTATATACTAACCTTGTATTCATTCGGTACTGATGAACCGAAGCTAAATTCTTCAGTTAGCAATTACTCCGAGACTTATAATTTTTAAAATCCTTCTCATGCATTAAATTGATCAATAACTTTAATTAATCCATTTATTTTAAGGATTATTATTATTATTTATTATATATATTTTCCCAGTATCTATCTATATTCTCATCATCATATATTATATATTATACTCAGCTTGAACCGACTGGGAGCGTATTAATAGAAGCTGAATTGAAAATTTATTGTATATATATTCCAATATATATATATATAAAGACTATAATTATACAACTATTATATTATTATTGCTATCTCTAGGGTTAGTTTATTCTAAATTATAGATTACCATTATATGTAAGCAATCTTATCCTAGGTATCCATATCAGTAAACTATGCATCTATATTGTCTTATACTTAATGTCTCTCTCAAGCTTCGAATATAGAAATATGATAATATTATAAGATGGTAATATTTTTGGTTTTATAATTGTAGTTAGTTATAATTCAGACTATATCACTTGTAGGCAATGCCTATGGACTATACTATTAATGATACGTACGTTATTCTATCCTCCGCAAGTATGGAGTACAAGTAATTATATAGTATACTACATATATACAATTTTAATTTTAATATTGAATTTAAGTTGTGCATCATCATATACCGGGGTTTATCATATTTTCTTAATTTCGCCTAGAATTAAATTTTTATTGTAATTCAATATTAATTAATGTATTACAGATATCTATACATTTAATAATAGTATAAATAAATATATTAAAGCATAATATTTATAAGAATATTACCAAAATTTCAATACTGAATAGTTGATCAAGAACGAGATAAATAATTGAGATGAAAGGCAATGAAAATAATTCATCACATGCTAATTGTATTCCTCCGCTATCTTTTAAACCCACTAAAATTATTAAATAAAAAGTAAGTTTGATTCAACTAGGGTCACAAGAAACCAATATAAAAAAAATTATTATTTCCAAATATACAAGATTCAGATAAAAGAAAATCACCAAAGTTTCTGCATTTACAACCTCCAATAAATGTATATAACTTGTCTGCATTACCAGAATATTTTATTATAGAATACATATTCTCTATATATCTCCTACTAAGCACTTCCTCAACTGTTACATTGACACCATTATATAATATGCAGCTCCAATATATGATATGGCTAGAGCCCATAAATAATTGGTTCGTCATTTTATAATCAATAAACATCTAATTTCTGCCAATTTTACTAATTATCAGTAGTTAATTGCCAGGTTAATTCTAAAACCATATAAAATTGTTCCTTTATTACAAATGATAAAGAAAAGACGTTCAGTTCTGTTTGCAAATTTCCCTTGGATGCCCACAGGAGAGCATAAGACACTCCATGGTGAATGGTCCGATGTGTATGCTTGGAGGAAGTTGAAGGTTTCTAGTCCTGTCTATGAATCGCTATCACAACATACATTAATTATGTGTGTGTGAGTATATCTTACATGTAATGGTTTTTGGAGCTTGCGAAAGTTAAAATAAAAAATTTTATAGACTATTAAATGTAAAGGGTGTTAATTAAAACGAGTATAATTAAGTGTAATATATTTTTATGAATCTTAAATAATTCATACTTTGAGTATGTATAAAAAATTGTCCACATAAATACACAATATATTACAAATGCAGTATGTTGTACACACGTCATAGAGGGTAATTCAAAAATTTGTGTTACGGTTCCTCTCTTTGCGCCGTATGTCATAAGTTATAATTTATTTCCTTTGTTAAGTTATTTATATTATATATAGCTCTCCATTCACATGCAGAAATATTAATTACTACTTTAGCATTTTCACTGTAAATGAGAGCTGCGGAGTCACGCGGAAAGTTATAATAGGCCGTGCAGACTGAGTTGTGTGAAAAAAGGAAAAAAAGAAAAAAAGAAAAAGTTCTCACCGCTTATTTAAGACGCTTCGTTCAGCCACGCAACGCCTACGAGAGATAGAAGTAATGCGTAACGCAAATAAATCTATGTCTCTGACCAATTACTCACTATAACTAACCTAAAACACTCACAACTCCCTCACTCTGATATTGAGTAAATATTACGCATCCAAATTCCAAATGAATAACTACTCGTAAATTGTATTAGACAAATTAGGGAGGAGATTCCTGATTTTTCTTGCCCATCTTGCGGGTATGCATCTTCTATGGCTTATCTCGCTCTATCACTGATTACCAGTTTTCTTTAAAACAAGCCAAAGCAAAGTTGATTTAACACAGAATCACTAAAAAATTAGTGGGGACTAGCAGTTTTGTCATTTTTGAAAAGTAGTTGGTATTATTAATTACAGATTCTTTATTTATTTTTTTGTTTATTTCATATAATTGCTAAATGTTTAACAGCTCGGTAGAACCCAATTTCAATATATATTGTCCTTCTGCATAAAATCAAAATATTAATCTTTGTATTAAGCACTTACTGTCTATATGGGAGTTATCCTACTGATTGGCATATTATTGATATAATATGCAAATAATAAATCCGATACTCAATATATAATCTAGTATTATTAACCAGGGTTATATATTACTGAAAAATATAATATATATATATTATTAATATTATACGTGCACGGGAGATAGTTTTTGAGCCCGATAAAGTTTTACTATATACTTATATATTTAATTATATTATATTAATTATTTATAATATATAATTATATTATATTATAATAAATATATATCATAATGATATTATATTTAATATATATAATATTATATAATATATTTATTATATACTAAAAGTTAGGAAGAATTCATAATACATACTTATATTCCAAAAATATGTGAACGACCTATCGCTACTACTCCAAACTCCAGCATAAATACCCAGACGAATAGGCGAGTTGTAAAAAAGTACAGCATTAGCTTCTGTAAATAAGTTAATTCGTTGCACAATTATTATAAACGTCGTGCCCCGCTAAACCATGAATATATATATGTATTTAATTTTTGCATTTCGCTTATAAATATAACGTGAAATGTGAACGTGGACGTCTCCAGTATATAGACGTTAATAATTATTGCGTTATTATACCAGCGCATAATATGCACAAAAAAGCGGAATGACAAAAAATAAAGTCTTTGCAAAAACAAGCCTCACCAATTGCCAGTTCTATCACCATGATGGATATATAATGTGGAAGGGTTGTCTATTATTATTTATTTGTGCGCTATCAGAACGCCCAAAAAGCAAACCATCAGAGGGAAATAAAATAAGGGGGACTGAACTTCAATTTTGAAAAAATAATAACAGAGGAAGCTAATGTACGAAGAATGGAAATGATCAATGGGTTAAACCATATACTATGAATATTGTTGAGAAAATGTAAAAAAATATACCCCCCCAATTGCGGTTGTTGGCAATAGGATAAAAGGCAATAAGGATCAAGGAATCAGGATCAGATGGACGAGTGCCGAAATTATCGGATAAAAATTATATAAGTCGGAAATATTTTTTTTTTATTTATTTTACTTTTTTTATTAAAAAAAATGTTTTACAATAGGAAATAATAAAAATAATAATTAGAAAAAAAAGTTTGGAAATATTTTTTTTATAAAAAAAACAGTTTTTTTTAATGAATAATTATTATTAGTGTTATTGAACTAATATATAATAAATATATATATATAATATTAATATAATTAATATATATATATTTACCCTATAATATATATATATATTTATATATATATATAATATATATATATATCACAGGTATAATGATAATATTAACATGATAATTTGGATGTTTGTCATCTTCTTCTCCTAGGTAATAGATGTTGTTGTGTTTTTACTGCTGCATGACGCCACTTGTGTCTAAAACTTTTGGGAAGATGATGTATGTGGTCCTTTCCCTAGCTGATTATTGAGTTGGGAAAGGAAAAGGAAGTTTCAATTGGGAGGTCACTTCAACTATATCAACTCGGAGGAGCAAGAGCGTAAAATGTGAGGTGGTCGACCAGAACGTGTCCTAATATGTCGGTCCGGCCTAGTGGTAGAGGAAGGTGGTTCATATGTGGGTTTTTGTTATTATCTATATATATTCTCTACAGGTAACAATGCCTGGTATATGCTTTCAAATCCTTTCCTTAACATGTAAACTGTGCCCTTCCCTCTGGATAATACCCGTGGTCATCACCCATTGTAATCCTAGGTCTGGGGGTGCGCCAACTGAGCTAGTGTTTCTGGCTAGCTGATCGGGGTAAGTAGATTGTGAGATCCAATAGGTGTGGTGATAGTCTGAGTGAGTAGTATAGCACCAAAGCAGATGTAATAACAAAACAAAAAGTAAGGTATTCCTATAATGAAGCTACCAATAGTGAAACAAAGAAGTACTATATATATTTCTATATGTGTCTAAATATGTACACTATATATATTGTTTTTTTCTTTAAAAAACTATTGCAATATTTAAGAAAGGATTCTATACAGGGTGAGTCAAGTGTATTTTTGTTTGGTTTTACGCTTAGGCAACTATTGAAGAGATATATTACCTTCAAACAGTGGTAGCCCAAGAGCGTAGTTCCGCAGAATCGGCTCTGGGATGAGGTGTGTGAGTTGGCGTAGTAGGTTGTTGTTATAGTTATTGTTGTTGTGTTTATTGTATGTGTATATATATATAATGGGTAAAGGAAGATAAGGAATGTGGGTAAGGTGGGATGGTAGTGAGAAGGAAAGTCGGACCAGTGGTGGTAGAAAAGAGGGCTACGTAGATCTTTTGTCTTCTCTTGTATTATATGTTGTTCTGTATATTGTATCTGTCTCTATGTATATTGTTATATGTGTGGAAGAGTTAAGGTAAAAGTTGTGGTTCAAGCTTTATGGTGATGAGTTTGAACAACCCTGATACGGGAGATTTTGGTTTTTTGGTTTGTGGATGCCACCAGTGGCTTATAAGGTGTGGGGTCAACTCTGGCTCAAGGGCACTGAGAGCTAAGTTAAGGACAAATATATTCAAAGTACAATGTGTGTGGAACTGACATATTCATCGGATGGTTGCCCGAACACATGAAAGATTTTGGGCGACATGGAAAAGCAGATGGGATAGCATCCACCAGCAAGGACCCACGTCACAAGTTTTATGTGGTATTTCTATATACTTATTTAAAGAATCAGAACAAAAGAGTCCTCTTTTAATAAATGAGGGAAATATGCGAAATCGTAATGCAGGGTGACGGGTAGAGATAAGTGAGGAGCTAGCACTTTAATACGTCCACACTTCGGATAAATTTTGAAAGTTATACTCATATCTATCTATTCTTCTACGGGCCACCCTATAAAGTTGAATCCTCCTTACGTGAGACATAGATATGTAATAATCCTAGGTATCAACCCTACCTTCTGCCCGGAAGTAAATCATACGGAGGATTACTTTGGCCTGGGCCAATAGGCAAAGACAACAGTAACGACTCGGGTGTAGTAGTCGAGCAGAGTCAGAGTGGCCAACTCAATAGATGAGTGCGTTCGGCCTACTCTATTAATTTTTGTGTGTGAAATAGCAAAAGGAAAGTTGCGAAAGGATATAGATTCTCCGTAAACATAAAGGCTCTAGCCCAAATCTCCTTTTACCTAACCTGGCATGCATTGCCTGTAATGTTTGTCTATAAATAATGGAATATTACCTCTAAATCTCTGTCGAGGAATGAGGTGGATATATTTTATCAAAGGGAGCAAGTATAGGAGAAGAGTAACAAAAATATTTAATTTGTTCGATAGCGGGTGGCGACATAAATAAAACTCTGTAATTTTATTATATTCAGATGAAGAAAAAATGATCAGAAGAGTAATAGAATTACGTAAAATATAAGTGTTCTATCTACTCTGGCTTAGTATCACGAAGGAAACCATGTCGAAAAAATATTTAATAGTATTTATCTCTTTATTATAATATGGAAATTGGAGTACACGCCATTAATAATAAAAAACTAAAGAACACGGTTTTTATTTTATACGTCAAAACCAATCAGAAATGTGGGAAATGGAATGCCATAGTTGTAGAGAACGAGAATATCTGATTAGGTATGTTGTGACTTAACTCGAATTAGTTTGACCGCAAATAACAATTATTTGTTACTGAGTTCTTAAAACCATGAAGGACTCAGTGGTTCTCCTTGTTACCCAATAGATGGTGTATAGCTTTGAAAAAAGATTTTTGCATCACAAAAAATTAGTAAACGACGATAAAAATGTCTTTTCGATTATTGGGTACTCCCCGCCACCAAAAAGAAAAAACCAAACATTAACTATTACTATTAATGGATACAGGTGGGTCTTATATATGAGTAGTATTCTTTATTGCTATATTAGTAACCATGTACTTATATAGACGAAGGAATACACAGCGTTGGAGTGTATCACACCTAAAGATATATATAAGCTTGAAAAGGATTATGGACAAGTTTAGGTGTTGTAGGCGAGAATATCAAGAATGAGTGATTAACGGCGCGGGAGAGCAACGGATAGGCCGCAATGCGGAACCGGATCATAGCTGCTTATCCATGCGGCTGGTTCAGACCGCAGGACATCCAAGATCATATCTATCCGAAATATTCCCAAACGATAAGCTTGAGTTTGTGAAATACTGGTTTATCAAGTATTATAAGAAAGCTAATTAAAAGTAAGGATATGAGTATAGATACTATTAGGTACTTATGAGTCGCCAGATATACAAAGGTATATAGACCATGGAATAAACTTAGTGTATCTTTGGGTAGAAGCTAAGGAATATAATATTAAAAAAAATTCATAGATAAGAGAGTTGTGACTTATCATGCTGCTACAGGTAATACAGATAGAAAGTAACCATCTTGTGAGAGAAATTTAGTAATGTGTACGTAAACTATCTATATATTAAATAGTGATATTTATCATTCATGTAGGTTGCTTGTAATCTAGCATGCATGAAATATAAAGTGCATTCATCTCCTATATCTATATCTGTGCACGCGAGTTCTGTACGAAAGGACGGATTTCTTGGACAGCCCGTGTCGCACAGATGTTAGGTCAGCGTGGTTTAAGCAGCACATAATGAGATTGGATTGGGAAAACGCACGCCGGCAAGGTGAGTCGCCTTGATCCAGGCTTTCGACCAGACGATGGTAATATTTGGCCTGAGTATAAGCTCACATTAAAAAGGTAAGTCCGGCTCATAAAACATAATATCTACTAATTGAGCACAGTCTTGACAATGAGGAAAGCTTTCACCGCGGAAGAAAAGAATAAAATATAGTGGCTTAGGCATTATCATACGTAGTATTAGTCGTATAGTGGTGGTAAGTCGATGAACAGTATTTTGTGATAGTAAGGTAGGAGTATGAGAGATTGTTGTGAACACTTAAATTTGGATATGGTTGGAGAAACGAATCACGAGTGTGCCTATTCGTTGTCAGAACGTGCGCGTTTGTCTGTTAAAAGTCAGCCTTACCGGGGTCAGAGGATGTGCAGATAGGGATCTCGTGGTAAAGTCGAAAAGCCGAAAGTGGGATAATGATGAAGAGGTGTCGACAGATGAAGAAGAAGAATGGTCATGTAAGGTAGAGGTGTTAAAGGTGAATGAAGGGTTGGTGATGAATGTATCGGGGGGGAGCTAAGAAAAAAAAGTGAACAAGTGATTATACGTTAGGTGTATAGGTTTGATATAGCGTAGTGTCGGAAGTGAAAGAATTCATGAGAAGAAAAGGTGAGAATTATCTTGGCATTGGAAAGAAAGATGGGGGATTTTTTCGGAGTACAAGTGACTAGTTGAAACGAAGGTGTTGTATGTATTTATATGTTGTGTATATATTGGATTAATCATGTTGTGTTAAGATATTGTGGGGGTATAACCGTGACTCGGATATGTTCTGATCCGAGGAGTGAGTGTGGTGTTTTGAGTGGGGTCTGGTGTGTGTGTGTTTTTGTGAGGTGTTAGGTGTGTGTTTGGTTGTGTGGTTGGTAGGTGGTGTGTATGGTTTTGGGCGTGTCTGGTGGCTCGTGGTCAAGTCAAGAAAAGGTAAGGTGGTATATGAAAGACGGTTTGTACATATGTATATTATGTATGTTGTTGAAGAGAAAGGTTATAAGACTTGATTGTTTTTCTTTCTCCTAGGTATGATGGTTTGTGTTTTTTGCTGGGCTGTGTCAAATGGGTAAGATGAGTATGGTGTCTTCTCTTCAGGCCAAGAATGAAGGTGGGAGAATCGGAAAGTTCATGGGAGGTCACTTCATATGGGCTACAACTGTGAGAGCAAGAGCGTAATGGAAGGTAGCTGACAGACGGCTTAATGTCGGGCTGGTGGAATTTTCTAATCTTATGGGCTCTCTTGCTCCTGTCATTCTACTGTTAAACATTTAACTCTTTTGTATATTTGTTTCAAAATTCCCTTTCTTAAAATGTAAATGTAGCTCCCTCCCTCTCTGGATAAGTACCCGTGTATCACCCTTGGTAGTTTGGTTATGTGTTCTGGGGTCGCGCACTGTAGGCGGTCTTATGTTTTATATATATATATATAAATCTGACATGTATTGGCAACGTTAGAAATTATGGTCGAATTAAATTTCAGTGCTACCAGTATGTATAAACAAAATATTGTTTTGAGCTATGTTACATTGTCTAATAAATCTAAATTCAAGGAGAGATGGGTACTTTTGAGTTAGTTTTGTATTTTCTATTTATTCGAGTAGATCATTGTCAAAAGTACATTTTTCTTTACAACATAAAAACTTATATTAAATTAAGGGGAGACTTCATAATTAATTAACTAGACAAGAACCCTCCCCTTCTATTCTTTTTGAATAGCATTCATATAATCAAAATTTTTATTTCACAATTTTTTATATTATCTAAATTCTACCCTAGTTAGAAAATCTTCAGTTCACCTCGAACAAATCAATTGGTGTAAGTTATTTTTATTCAGAAAATTCAAATAGGTTTTTTAGATACAGCTTTCGAAAGGCTTACCCGCACAATTTTTGTTAGAGAGGTGTCGAACTAAAAATTTCAACTAATTTCCAGTCAAAAATTGCAATTCCAGGTTTATGATCTTTACAAAAATGTTTTTTTTCATCATCTTAAATATACCATCTTATGTTCACAACTACTCACTCACTCTCTAACTTTCTTTTTTCATGATTTCATCACTATTCTCAACAACTAGCTCATTCTTCGGATTTTACTCAGTCAATAAATGGAGCCGGAGCCTGGGTATATTCTTTTTTCATGAAATAATTTTTCCTTTGCACTCGACTCCTAGCCTTTGAACTGTCCACATACATTCTATAGACAAATAAACTCATCCCTTGAACCTCGCCCACGGCTTTCCTTTTCCTTCTCCTCCTCACTACCGTTTTTGGCCAAAGTTCTCAATCATCTCTCATTTTCCATTACTACAAAGGCGTCCAAGTGGCGCCATTTTCTCCTACTCATCCCCTTTTCATCTTTTCACAAGAGACTGGCCCATCTACCCTCCGCACAATCACCAACACTTATTTCACACGTATTTATACGCGATGATTATCAGCCTCATTTCCCAACGTCCAGACGTAAATATAGTGTCTCACCTTCATTCAACATATCTTAAACAATATTGAAACTTGGGTGGTTTACTCTCCACATGGATTGACCCGCCTCACCCCACAAATCCTTCAATCACTATCTCACTCTCCCTGCCCACACCGGCCGCACCATGTCATCCATTCCACTAAACAAAACCAAATATTAGGACTTAACCTAATACACACATGACGTTCTCTCCCACATCGACCAAATTACTCAACTCATCAGCTCAACGGAAACTAAACACCTCCCGAACCTTTCCACACAATTCACGTGAAGGAAACCAATCCTCACCACCACTTTAAACACTCTCAGAAAAATTAAAATACGCCTCCCCTGCATCGGTTCCCTGCACTGGTCAAATCTAATACAAAATTACAAATAACAAAAACACCACCCTTAGGTTAATCAAGAATTACACCGGATAACCCAAAACTAACCCTATCCCAATCCAATTTTACCATGAGGACTTTCACTCCTATCTCCACCCACCTGGGTGTGGGTGACCCAATTTAACAGAAACCTAAAACCCCACCCACCCATGTCAAACATTCTCTACGACCCCTCGCAGACAGAGGACACAGAAAAATCCCCCCCACTCTTCCTCACTAGCAATTCCTATAATGCAATCTACATACATTAAATTCCCTCTCCTCCTCCAATAAGAATGGCTCTTACGATCCATACACCACTAACTAACACGTACCTAACAAAACCGCCCAAATAACCATTTACTAAACAC
>JABUQX010126269.1:0-31721 GCA_015478945.1 Trachelipus rathkii
ATCGGATGAGTATATGATTAGTAAGTGTACATAAGTAACGGTGTTTGACAAGAATATATTGTGGTAGGTATGTCGGTTAATTAACTAAAAGTAGATACTTGTGTGCAGGAGAGTATTAATGAGTATAGATAGATGAGGAGAGAGAGGTCAAGGAGAGGAAAATGGTGCATAAGATTCATAACTAAGAATGGGTCGAGCAAGTGTAATATTACAATTGTATACTCCCGAGAAACTATCACTCATGTTGAAATAGTGTCACAGTCTTTGCTAGAGGCATAAGAGAGAGAGAGAGATATAGTAGAGAGAAAAGTAAAGAAAAAGATAGGAATAAGAATAATAACTTATAGGTTAGGTTATTTGAGGAGAATATATATACATTATCATATATATACATTGTAATAGCGATGATATAATTAGTTATTACATATTGTGATTTATCTCTATGATAAGGCTTGTTTTAGCTGATATTCTTGCGAGTACATGTATCAAAATTTATATATATATATGAGAGTATAAAATATATATAAGAGGAAATTAGAACAGTATATATGATGACAGTAATATTATATAATAGTAAATTATAATATATATATATATTATATATAAATATATATAGTACGTTAATGTATGAATTATATAAATATAAATATATATATAATAGTAATTAATATTATTAAACCCTCTGAGTATAATAATTATATTTGGGGGAGTATAAATAAATAACCGCAGAGGACAAAGAATTTTGGATAAATCAATGAAAAAAAGAAACTTGTAAATACGTATCTACTAATATAATTATAGTTCAGCGATGTATTGGTAAATTGTAATAAGTATAATTAGTAATTATTAGTTAATGCTAATGTTATATATATTAATGTAAGTGAGTTGATAGAATTAAAATGGACGGTATAGATTCGTAATAGATTATACTGTACGTAGTAGGCGGTACTAATATGACATATTGACATACAGGTAGTAAGATAATATAGTAATATGTGCAGGCAAATGCAATATATAACATATAATAGTATAGGGTATAATAGGTATGTTAGTATATATAGGTATATAGTAAATTACTATATAATATGCATAAGTAATAGTGCGTATATTATATATGTTAGACGCTATATTATGAGTAATTAGTATATCGTCGTAGAGAGTGATACGGGTATATAGAAGAGAAAGATCCCGAAGTATATAATCAGAGTTATATGTATATATATAGATAATATATAATACAGTATAAGATATATATTAGTTATAAGCGGAGTAGGTAAGGCAGTAGAGACGATTGTGAATATAGTTTATTGAGTACAGTAAGTACCGATAATATATCAGTAATACTACAATATATATCAACCTGGAAATTAGTGATAGTGTGAAATAATAGGTAGTAATATAATATATAGTAATCATAGGAAGATGGATAAGGAACTTATTGGATAGAAAGGTACCTCAGTAATGAGTGATAGGTAGGTAGTTAGACACTAAGTATCGTAGAGATGTATATATAGTATAAGTAATACTAATTATATATAATATAGCGTATATTAGTATGAAGGTGCTATAGTATTAAGAGTGTAGTAGTACTATATAGAATATTATTGGTACTATTAGTAAATTAATACAGTGAGGTAGGACATACTAGTATACTACATATTAATAGTAGTAATAATAGTACGTATATAGATATAGAACAAAATATAGTATGACGTATGAGAATGCTATATATATAGTAAATTAGTGTCGATGAGGGGTATGAATATAGGGAGGTCTCAGAAGAATAATAAATACGATAGTATTATAAAACAGTGGAAGTAGAAGAATCCTAATAATTTTGTAAGCTGTAACTATAAGAAATTATATACGACTGATATAGTATATGTATATACTATTAATATAGTTATAATAGTAGGATAGCAATAAATATAAGGGTAGTAATAGTACAGTATAGTGATATGAATGGTATAATACATCATGGAGTGAGATATTGATAATATATTAAGTACGTAAAGTGAGACGACTAGATAGTGAGTATATAGAGGGAGTAACATATATATTAGGCTAATTTACGACGTGAGGAACATATTGCACTTCGTACCTCTACCAACGGGTGGTAGATGGTATTTATATAGTAGTCGCATGGCGACTGGACTCAATAAGTCTCTAAAGCTGGAAACCGGATATTTCTAGTTATAGGTGAGTAGTGACACTATCGTACTTCAAAAAATATTCCGAGCCCGGCGGGTACTTACTAATCTTTAGTGACTGAGGTGATACCATATTCTACTTATATTTATAGTAGTATTTTTATAATATTAATCTTATATGTATTTTATTTATAATAATATAATATATATTATAACTATATCTAAATACGTTAGCGTAGTACCAAGAGAGATATTATTGGACTCTATTATAAAAAGATTCTACAAAGCAGTGTCTCGGACTAAACACAAATGAAGTACAATCTACTCATACATGAAGTGTAACTAGGGTAGATACAATGAGGTAAGCGTAGTATGAAGATAAGTAGCTACTAGGAGGTGTGAGTATCGATATTAATGAACGGCTAAGGGTAGCTGTGAACACAGTAGGTAGCTTATAGATATACTATATTAAATCATTGGAAAATGTGCAAGACAGCGTCATCATAACAAGTATATATACAGAGGGGGGGGCGTATTAAATAAACTATGACTATATGTTTCAATATGTATTGTAAACATACCATAACTAGTGAAATGATTTAAGGGAACGCTGGCGCCGTAAATCAGATAGGGGAAGAGACTTTATAGTAAAGAGCTATTATTTAATATAAGGCTGATAAAGAGGTACATAATTGTATACGCAACACATTACATAAGCATTTAGAATGTATACACTATACTATTGTCTGATTAGGAGTTCGGCAGTCATTCAAAAACTTAGTATATATATAACCATCATATTAGAGACTGAGTTATAAACAGGTGTCTGGTGGTGAATATGTGAAATAGTATAGAATAGGATATAATACGAGATAGTTAATATATTAGAGATATAATATAATAATAATATAATATATATATATATATATATAAAAATATATGTAAGATAATATAAATTATGTATAGGTATATTAACTTAAATTAATAGAGTATTTATATTTATATAATATTAGTAAGTAAATATATATTTAGTATATTATATATATAATATATATAATGACTGGAATCTAGTAGGATCAAAATTCACTGAGCATGATTAGCTATATTCAGATAATATAGTAGAATATATAAAAAAGTACCAGGCTATGTACATAATTAGTGTAGTAGTAGTATAGTTATTAGAAGTCATGATACCGAGCGAGTGAAAGTACTAATCACTATAAAGGGTGAGGGGATTATACTACTATAATGTAATAACACATTACTTGAAAACTAGTATTTATTATATATAATTATTGTATACGAATAAGATACTAACTACTATATTAAGTTTATTTGTCGTGAGAAAAGAATGAGTATAACGGTTCATTTCCCATATAAATAACATCATAATATACATTATATTATGATATAAACATAGCCTATACTGTACTAATATATATAAATATAAAGTATATACTTAGTATATTACTATTATAAGTTATATTATATAGTATATAGTGGAGGAGAGGAAAATAATACGGTAATAAATAATAAACGGTGTATTTATACTCCATAATATATCACTCACTCACACACACACATCTAGCATATTTAGTGATAGTTATAGGTATTATAGTCATAAGTAAGTACTCATAAGCCCCCAAGGAATATATCATAATACTGACTTACTAAGTATAATAATATATATACTATACATATAATATTAATATTTATATCTGGGTGACGGCGGACGGTAATATTTATTAAGGTATAATTAATAATGTGAGCTCTGGAAGACGCAATAGCAGTGTAATACTTAGATATGACATAGTGTACTAGATAAGATACTTACTAAACCTTCTACTCAGGTTAACGTTAGCTAATATGATTATATTTGTTATAGATGCTAGTACTCTACTAAATATGTAAATATTATAAATAATATTTGTAAGAACATAGTTAATAAGGGGATTGAAATTAATAGTGATGAGGAGAGTATTGCATCATAGGATAATAAGTAATGAAATATAGTACGGTTAATGATAATCACATATATAGTAGATAAAGGATTAAGTAGGTATATATATATAATAATATAATTAAGATAGATAATAATATATATATTATATAATAGATAGTAAATTAATATATACTAATATTATAATAATGAATATTATATATTATTAATTTAATTATAATATATTATAATAGTATATTATAATATTAATATTAATTAGATATATAATAATTAATATTAAAGATAAGTTTAAATAATAATATTATTACATAATTGCAATATATTCAGTAATCATAATAAAGATTCCAGAAATATATTCACAATGGTAAATAATAAATTCGTAACCTTGATAATTATTAAAAAAAATAAGATAATTATATATATATAATTAATATAAATGAGTAGAAGATCTTATCAATATTATTAAAAAGTTATTGAGTAATTAAGTAAATAAGGATATTAATAATCTATATTTATACGGTATTTATAAGGATATATACTATATATTATTAGATATATATATAGTAAGCTAATAATTAATTTGACCCTACCTACTATGTAAGATATATTGATATTATATTAAATAAATGTTCGAATTATATTATAAGTTTATTATAGGAACTGATCGTGAATTATAAATAAATATTAGAATTTAAGTAGCAGCATGATATTTTGATATGAATACTATATATTATTTTAATTTTATATTTAATGATAATAGTAGCAAATATCACATATTACATATATATATTATTTTATTTATAAATAATAAAGTTAGTATAAGGAATAATTATTAATAATATAATTATATAATAATAATTTTTATATTTCTTCATAGCTAATTTTCTAAATTATTATTAAATTTTCATTATAATATAAATAACAACTTATTTTTATATAAAAATTAGAAATATCATGAAAATTAAGTAAAATTTTAAAATATAATATTATATTAACCTAACTTTTAATATAAAAAATATACATATACCTATATTATATTATTTTAAATCTATATAATATATTCTATCCGAATAATATTTGAAAATAGATAACATCACCTTACCAACACAAGTAGATAAGTATATATAATTATATATTATTTCATATAAGAATGTAAATATATATTACATATATACTTATTTAAAAATAAATATCTAATAAGAATCTATAATAAATATTAATATTTATATCCAAAAAATAAATAAATAGAAAAATTAATACAGCTTTTTAAATATCATATATTCTTAGATAAAGTAATTACGTATAATATATAACTATATACTTATATATTTCAATATTAAAATAAAACAGTAATAATAAAATAAATAATAATATATTCAATTATACCCAATAAATGTATGCTTTAATAATATTAATATATAATAAATATGATAGTGATTATATATAATACGTATGGAATAATGGCTCATTAAAGTGATATAATAATGTATTAGTATAATGTGTTAATGTAGAATAACGTTAGTTATAATAATAATATTAATATATTATATTAATTTATTTATAAAATATAATTACTATATATATATATTATATAATTTATATATAATTAATAAATTAAATATTATTAATATAATATATACTATAGAACTATATACTACAAAGCTATATAACAGATAGATTATGTAATCATTGGTATTAGCTGTTTATGAGTTTACAACCAATGTAGTTAGATACTACCATTATTAGTTTTATTATGTAAAATCTAATGAGTATGCATTTATGAGTCAGTATATCAACATCTATCCCAGGTATATAAATGTCCGTATTAATATGAGTGTAAGTTAAGGAGTGTAGCCTTAATAAAGCATTATATTTAGGAGATGTAAGTATAATTAGTGGTTATTATTATTATACTAACCAGAGTACACTATATCGGTTGTAGTCTAATATATAATGACTTAATTAGTATTATATTATATTATAATATATAATAAGAACTATATATATATATATAGTAGTCCTAGTAATTAAGTTATATTAATTATTAAGATTTAAATGGTAGTGAGATATATCATATATAACGCAGATTAATAAATATATAATATTAAATATAACTATATATATATCTATTTTATTCAGTAATTTTTTTTATGCTTTTACATCTCTATATAATATTATATACATAGTTCATATATATTTTAAATATCTAGGTAGTGAAATTACTATTTTAAAATAACTTACATAATCACATTTATTAGCCTCTGTTTCATCCGCAATACTTAGCTTAAAGGACTATAAGGTGTATAATAATATAACAAGTATATTCATTACATTTTTAACTAGATAAAAACACATATGAATTATTTTCATTCTATATAATGTATAAATTATGTATAATAATTACATGGGTAATTTGTGTATGTATATACGGTATGTAGTATGTAAAGTTATTCTTTTTATTTTCAAGTTTTAATTGAGGCCTTGTTGTCTTGATTAGTTGCCATTGTTTATTTTAAAAACGAAAATACTAAATTCACTAGAATTAGAAAAACTGTGCATTTCCTTTTATTAAATAGTAGATTCAGTCTAATTAATTAAAGATTTTTTAATGACCTACTTATACGCACATAACTACTTTTAAAACATTTGGAAAATACTTTTAAATTAGTGAAAAATAGAATATACAAATGTTCTTATATTTTAATTTACCTATAATTAAATTTAAAGACACTGGGGTTAATAAGAAGAAATATCTTTAATTTTGAATAAAATTATAAACATACTATGCAAAAAAAATAGTACAGAAGTAGATACACTAGTGGAAAGGATATATACGTGAGTGTGGGATTCACACACCGGGCGATGAGTGGATATACAATTTGAGTGATAAAGAGAAAAGTCAGTGAAGTAGATAATAAATTATATTAGGTTATAATATAATAATAATAATAAATAAACAAATAAATAGGATACAATACAATCACGCCAACTTTGTGTTGGACTATGCCCTTTTTAAGTAGTTATAAGTAGATACAGTGAATAAATTGAAGAAAATACAAGTATTTGTAGACATTTATCTACAGCACAAAAAATCATTACTATATTAATACAAATGGATCGAATTAATATTTGAGTCATATCAGATAATATACCATTCCCATAATGACATATAATTTAGATGAGAGTGATCATACACTAATAAACAACATATAATATTTAACGCATAAAAGTCAAAAAATAAACTACAACCCTTACAGAAGAGATAACTAATACAAAAATTAAATGAAATAGTTATTAAAATTAAATAATACATTCAGAGTATAGGTGAGAGACATTGATGATAAATTAGACAATTGAATAAAGACATATAAAAGAATAATAATAATTGATGAAATGAGATAAAGATAATATAAATAACGTTAAAATTATATTAATATATAATCTACATAATAATTAACATAATTAATATAATAATGATCATATAATAAATTAATTTATTATATAGATTTAAAACGTTTTGCTATCAGACCACATCTAAATAATAATCAAAAGATGAAAATTCACAAAAAATAAAAAGAGAATATAATAATTAAAAATAATTACACTACATTATATTTATATTTTAATTCTAATTTTATTTTAGAGTAAGTAATAATAATAAAAATAATAATAATGAAGTTTAAAAGATAATAATATATGATTCTTAATTAATAATTATATTATAAATATAATAATAATATATTTATATATAATCACTCACATAAAATAATAATAATTTAGATTATATATAATACTAAATAATAATTAATAATCAAATTGGTATATGGAAAAGCATTCATATGTAGAATTCAAAAATAACATAAAAATATTGATAAACTTCATTTATCCCATACACCATCATAAATTGATAATATTCATATAATAAGTTCTTTTAAAATCACTATTATACAAAATACTAACAGGTAATTAATTAGAACAGATTCCTAATTTAAGCCTATTACTATATACAAGGATTTTATTTTTAATATAACATCCAATAAGAAGTTGAACCTTTAAAATCTGAATAAATTCTCGTCACATTAACGACTATTGATAAAACTAACTCAGTTCTCGAATTATTATTAGCTACGAAAGTAAATTTATAACTACGTGAGAACTAAATCATCACCGAGAGGAGCAGTAAAAAATTGTACCGAATGTAAGAGAAAAGGCAACTTTAGGATACAAAAAGGTCGCTCCCTATTCTTCGATCATTAGAAATCACCTTGACCTAAATAATGTTTTTCACCATCATACCATCCCAACATCCTCTATGCGTCCAGAATGTGCGCATGAGTGTGCGCGCTCATATGCGACGAACAGAAAAAGTAATGAGAAAGAACATGAGCAAAGAAGTCGAAAAGAAAGCCCTCACCCTTACTATCCACTCCATACCGTTTAGTTATTGAGTCTGCAAGTTCTGAATTATACCTTTCATAAACATATATATTTCCTTTTCGATTGGTTTAAAATCGCAATATATATCAAGTTTTCGCACTAATAATTAATATACTAAATATATCTAATGATATAATATATATATATAATAATATATATATAATAATATACTTACACTTTATCATATATGAAGACCTATATATACTCCCCTAAATATAATATAATACACTCACGAATATATAATAAATAGTAAATATAATATATGATACTCACACTCAGATATTATATATATATACATATTATATATATATAATATCTCTACATAAACCAGTATTATTAAGATAATAAAATATATAATAATATATTATTATTTATATACATACTTAACAATAAACTCACACTCACTAATATTATATAAATTCATAATTAATAAAACAGTATATTATAGAAGTATTATTATATATATATTAATTACACTCATTATGTTAAACTCACTCACATTACACACACACGCACCACATTCTCACCTCTTACAGTATTTAATTAATCTAGACCATAATTAATATACATGAATAAGTTATAATAATATATACATATATATAATAATATATATAATATAACACATAATATTAATTATATATAGAAATATAATTAATAAATTTGTTAAAAATATATATCACAAAAAATATTAATATAAATAATATAAATAATAAATAATATAAATCTATATAATCACTAAGATAATATATAAGAAAAAAAATATATATTCATTTATATAGATAATTAATATATATAATAATTTAATTAATAATATATATATCATCTATAAGCCTGAAATATTTCTTGGGGTATAAATATTCAATCAAGTTTCAGGATGGGCCCCTTAAAACGAGAAATGGAAGATTAAATGTCTCGTCTCTCACTAAAATATTTCATCTAGAGTAAAGAAGATTACCAAGATACATAGGGAACGTCGAGATATAATAAATGTAATTTATTATTATTTATTGAATAACTTGCAAATATAAAATTAATCTAATATTACTTAATTAATTAGAAGAATTATAAATACAAAATAAACGTCTCCTATTTGGAAATTTCTATACTTATCTCACATAAAAGAGACTCCCTATTGTAAAGTTTGACAATAGTAGCCACAAGTTGGAAGAAGAACACTCTCTCACAGAATATTAACTATATAAAGTAATATATAATTATATAATCTCTTGATATATATAATCAATAAGGAAAATTTAAATATAATATAATACAATAAAATATATAATAATTTAATATAAAAAATATAATATATAATAGGTTTAAATATATTTAATATATTAAATAGTATTGTTAAAAGACCGGGAACAGGATGTTAGTTTGGTACACGTACACAAACAACCAGGCACTAATCGTGGGGTGACACGAGAAGTAAACAATAACTTAAAAAACTACACTAATATTATAATAATATAGACTTTTTTGGATAGTACATAAATAACACTTCGTGTGAACTAATATTGATAAGTCAAAGTCGAGGTATATAAAAATAATGAATTAAGTATAAATTCCTCATCCGTATGTATTCTTCTAGATAATAAACAGAACATTTTAAATATGGTGTTGAGTTACTCTAAACATAAAAATTATATAATTATTAGAAAATGGAATATAATAATTAGCTAACTCATATCATAAATTGAATAAGTAAAAAGTTAGTATTAATGAGAAATTGGGCTGATTGGTTATAATAAAGATGTAGGGAATTTATTTAGTAATAACGCTGAACTAGATTAATCTAACTGCAAGGAAGTAGAAAGACAAGATGAGAGGACGAGCAGAGAACTGAGAGACGAGTCATTATTACAAAAAAATGCTAACTATATAAACGAATGAAAAAATAGAAAATAATAATGTAGTTAAGGAGAAACACATACGAAGAGGCAGATGAGGAGAGGATGAATTGAATATTGTTGTAAGTTAGAAACATAGTACGAATTTCAAGAGAGTGAGAGAGAGCACGAGAAGAAGTATAAAGAAACAAAGATATAAATAAAGGAAATAACATTGAATATTAGAAAATTTACATGGAAAAACTACCACAGAAGGGTTGACTACTCATTGTTCACACGACTTGACATTAAGGGCTAAAAGGAGTAATTAACACTTTCGTACATCAAATATATGATTAAGAGAATGGACAATATTAAGAGCTCTTGAGTCAAATATGTTATAATATTACGTACCTACTTCACAAACACTCTGCAAAAATTATCAATATATTAATAATTGATTCATTGCTATTTGCACAACTTTAATTTACACTAAGATTACTCATTGAAATTTTAAAAAATAGCTAAAGATGTAAAAATATAAAGACACCCTATTGAATTTACTATTAGCCAAGTAACAAAATGGGAAATATAAATAGATTCTAGAAATATTCCATTACAACGTAGGGCTAATTGATTTTATCTATGTCCATTCTAACTGAGGATTATACAGATCTGACAAAGTCAATATAATCACAAGCAAAACAAGACAAAGATTTCTAAAGTAAAGCATTTAATTATTTATAGCCAAAAAAAAAAATGCAACAAAAAAATTGCGGACATTTGGTCAACAATCTCCTTACACGCCCATCAGCACACCTTAAAATTAAAAAAACGTTTATGAACATTCATCAGATACAAGTAGCGTATCTCACTCCTCTAAATTAATAGCTTGAAAGTATGTAGAGAAACGTCACTCTGTTACCAATGGCGCTGCTCATTGGGCTCAATTATTATATAATGCTCGAATTAATATCACTAATTTCTGTTAATACATCATAACGAGCAATCCTCTGGAATGTAACAAGACACCATGGCAACAAATAGAATATAATACTATAATATAGAGAAATATATAATAATATAAACACCAATTACTTGGAAGACCCATTACGGGCGACCATCATACATATAATAGAATTATAACGTTAATCACACATACAACTGAGTTTCATACAATCATTTCCGGTATCCCTTTATTTCAAGTTCAAAAAACATATAGCCTGTATTTATTATAACACATTTATGCCCTAAATATCAGTCTAAAACCTCACTAAATCTTAATTTATATGTCTTATTTCCATCATCACCATAATCTAAAAATATAATACATATTAAATTATAAATATTATGATATAAAAAAATAATATATAATATATATATAAATTTTGGTCCTGTAGGGATAATCACTAAGGCATGAATATAGAAATTTGTATGGGGTAACGACAATATAAATCCAACATTATAAACGCCGTTAGAATAATAAAAAATATATATATATATAAAAATATAATATATAGATATATAGATTATATAATAAATATTAAATTGTAATTACAATATTAGTCTTTTAAATGTAACAATACATAATATAAGATCATAAACACTGTAATATAATATATTAATATAAATATAATAATAACATTGAGTATACTATGGATTATTGCATTTGCCCGTTTTCTATTGAATTACAGCTGAGAAACCTGTTAATAACATCTATGACTGATGATACTGTATATTTTGATTGAAATATTGTATCATAGCTACACAATATAAACTAAAAAAACTTATATTTATAATTAATTAATATGTAATCACATTCCCATTCATTCATTCGACAAGGTCGCGTATTATGAGCTAATTATTATCTATAATATATATATTTATAAAAATTTATATTAAATTATTAATTAATTTCTTACTTATAAACTATGTATCAAAGTGAATTAAATAAATATATAATATTTTTATGAGTTGAAGTCTTTATTTAATGGAGCCTCGACCCATCTTTCAAGATCATTTTGTCGTGCAAACTATATTTCTTCCCTTCAATAGTCTGAAGCTTCTATGACTTCAAAAAGGGCCAAAGTTTTATGCAAGATGTGCAGGTATAATTCGTGGAATAGAGGAACAGAAGAAAATTAACTGTAATACTCTGAATAATTTTTATAAACAAATTTGTTAATGTTAGGGAACGTGAATAGTAAAATGGAGATCTTGAGTTAAATCAAAGTGCAGAGGAAATGGCGAATAATGATTACGGTGCAGAAGGTGTCAAACAGATGACACAGTCAACTACAACATAAAATCAAAAGTGAGAAGTAAATGGAGTATGTAAGTTTGAAAAGAAAACACTTGGTAAAAATTTATAAAAATGGTTCGTATGTGAAGAGGATGAGATGGAGAAGAGAGAAACAAAATGTAAAGTTAAAAAAGGATTTTAGGAGGAGGATGTAGAACAGAGGTGTTTGTTGGATGAAAGGGAAAAAATTGTAAAGGACGAACTTTACAACACGGTTGGTAGCGAAACACAAGCAATATTTTTGGTAGAATTGTGGCCCAATTTTTTTTAATGAAGCTGTTGCCGGAGCATCATTAATTTTATCCTTTTATTTTTTAATAAAATAAAAGGGATTCAAAACTGGAACCGAAGCAGAAACCACATAATTTGAAAACGATGGAATCGGAGTCAAAGCAGTGAAAAAAAAGAAAGAAAATGAATCCGCAGTCCTGGAATTTACAGATATTGACGAGAGAATAATTGTGTATTTGCAAGTGTGATTTCATTGGCAAGGAAGTTATAAAAGAATCGAAAAAAAGTTTAAAAATTGAAGAGAAGAAGAAGAAGAAGAAGAAGAAGAAGAAGAAGAAGAAGAAGAAAGTAGTAGGATACCCATTCCGGAGAACGTAGCTCCGCCCCCTTTTTGACCTTTTTTTGACCGCGACCTTTTTGACCTTTGAGTCAAGATGATCTTTTGAGTTTTTGACCTTTGTTAACCCGAATTTATCAGTTCATTATGTTTTTTTTTTTCTTCTTTCTTTCTTTTATTTTTTTTTTTTTTTTTTTTTTTTTTTTTTTTTTTTTTTTTTTTTTTTTTTTTTTTTTTTTTTTTTTTTTTTTTTTTTTTTTTTTTTTTTTTTTTTTTCAGATTGTTGCTGTTGCTGCTTTTAAGTTTTGTGTAGTTTTATTTTATTTCCGCCATGAGCCTTTTTAAAGGCAATTACCTGTTGTTTTCAGCCGCGCACGCCATTTTGTTTTAAGGCTGCGCTTTTGCGCCACTCCGTCAGCAATAATGTCGTGCCTGCACGGAGAATCGCAAATTCACGTCTTCGCCATCGTCGCGATTCTTCATGTTCGCAGAACCGCCGCATTCGTAACACGCGCAAGAATCGCGCAGCAATGCACAGTACTTTAAACAAACCAGTTTGTAGCTACATAATTTCACCCTCTTCCATTACTATGATGGGATTCAAACAACGGAATATCACCTTCACAGCCCCCTTCTAGGATGAGGCTCGAAAACGGGGATTGTAACTCCAGTTCACATCTCAAGATTCACCACATCGTTTTTACCTGAATGCGTTTCAGCCAGCGTCTTCTCTATCAGCTCCCAGAGTAAACATAGATTTTCACTGGTTCATCTCTCAAATCCGCCTTCACCATATATATATATATATATACATATATATATATATATATATATATATATATATATATATATATATATATATTATATATATATATATTATACATATATATATATATAGTTAATATCTTTATTTCGTAATAAAAATGAAAGTCACGATGAGTCGAGTACTGAGGTCATGTAGTTACACTCTAAAACCAGGAAAAGCTGACCAATAACATTAAAAATTAGAAATCTATTTAAGAAGTTATGCCAATATAAATAATGAAAAAGAATGAGGAATGAGAAAGGAAAGAAAAACTGAGAGTGCCCGATATAATCATTTGCAACACAATTGGTACGAAATTTTGGCCAAAAACATTAACACGTGATTTAACTCTCAAATCCTTTCAATAGATGAAGCTCATAGCAACAGAGTTGTATTTCTTAGTTTTACTGCTTTGCCGTTTAACCATGTTTACTGCTTTAACCTCATATGCTTACTGGTGCTTAATCATATTTATTGTGCTGGTTATTGCCTAAAGTAGCAAATCGCAACTGTTAGAGTATATATAACAGTGTTAGTATGCTTTGTTTTGTCGTTTATCATTTAACGCATATTTATCACGCACTGATTCAGCATTGCTTTAATTTCCTCAGCTACCAGCTTTAACTCATACACATTAACATACATACCTTAAAGCAGTAAATCAGCAAATCAATAGAGGTAGCTGTATGTTTTGCCTTTACTGCTCATTCAAGTTTTTCAGCTTGACCACATAATATTAGAGCAAATCTTAAAGCAGTAAATCAAACAATAGAGGTTACTGAACATCTGGTGACTATGTTCTTACTCGTTTTGTCGTTTTGGTCTTTCAAAGCAGCCGCTTTAACCACATACATGGTCTTAAAGCAGCAAATCAGCAATCAATGAGGTGTTACCTATCAACTGGGTGATGGTATGTTTTTGCCTTTACCGCTTTATCAGTTTATCTTTCGTTGACGTTTTATCTCACATATATTACATACCCTTAAAGCAGTAAATCAGCAACAGGAGGTGCCATTTCCAATCACACCTAAGTGGATAGAGAGCGTTTCTTTGTTTTACTGCCTTACCGTTTAACTTCATACGTTTTTTAACTTCGCTTACCGTTTAACTTCGTTTTCATCGTTATCTCGCTTTGTCGCTTTAACTTTCGTTCGGAATGTTTTAACCATATTATATGCATATTAACATTATGCTTTATTTAGCTTTATCATTTTTATTTATTTTATTATTATTTTTATTTATTTTTATTATTATTTTTATTATTTTATTATTTTATTTTTATTTTTACTATTATTATTATTGTAGTGTTATTTACTTCACGCCTATTGTTATTATTATTTGTGAACGATTATCTTTGCATTATACCGCATTATACACAATAGATACATTCATTACAAATAGCCACTTCAGATTAGCATATACTACATCACTATGACATTTATACATGGCATATACACTATATACTTACGTTATCTCACATGCAAACGTTACACACACACATTATACTGGCGACTTGTGTTACCACATCACTCATGACACCATTCTTGTTATGCACACTTCATTTACTAGCAAGAATACACACAGATTTACTATACGTTGCATTTGCGCTTATATCTGCGCTGAGGTTTGCATTACCACACATTACACACACACAGCACACACAATAAATAATACAATAGCCAATATTACAGTATTATCATATTATATCTAGTGCACATTCACTCTTAACGGATGATTTATTAAACATTTCCATGTTTTGTTAACACGTACATTATACCACCAAATAAAAATTACTGTGTTTTCTTAAAATTTCTAATAAATCAATCATCTTTGAACAAAGAATTATTATTAACTGTTAATACTTTGCCTATAAATTTTATAACTACATCAAGTTTTAAATAACTTTACTAAAAATTGATGAAATTTTATTAAAAACATATTTTACGTACCTTAAAGCACTAAATCAGTAATCAGTAAGGCCGGCCCCTAGCACCCCTCTACACCAAGCTATGCCACGTTTTGTTCTATTGACTTACTGCTTTACATCATCTTTAGCCATGTAATAAGTATAAAAATAACAAAATAAGTTCCTCTCTGCTAACATAACATGTATTTTATTAAAATCTTTCTAAGTTCTTATTTAAAAATAACAATTATTCACTTACATTTATATTATTCGCTCGATGTTAACTAAAAATATTTCAAAGTTTTTAAATAATTCGGATTTTCTTTATTATTATCTATGTACATTGACAATCCAACACGAGAAAACACAACAATCCGCACTCCTTACAGATACGAAACTGACCTCTCTCTGTAAAATGTGTTGAAATAACTACTTTAGGGTCTAAATTTAGATTAATCCTTTTTTGTAGCCCGGGGCGATTTAGGCCTAATTCCAGGTCAAAATATATTTCAAACTGACCTTTTTCTGTAAAATGTGGTGCAATAACTACGTTAGGCCTAAATTTAGGCCTAAATTTAGGATAAGCCTTTTTGTATCCCAGGCTGATTTAAGCCTAATACTAGGTCAAAAGGTAATTCCAGTATAGACAAGAATCATTGTTATTATTATTTTTATAAATATATTTCAAACTGAAACATGCTGGATCGGTAAGATCCTTTAAGCAGGTAAAAAGGAAATGTTTTCCTTACTTGTGATTGGTCGGAGTAATCCTTATCTCTATATGACCTCGTATGTGATTGGTCGAGAATTATTTTATCGTCCTTTGAAAATTAACTTTGTTCTTTAAACTTGTATTTGAGCAGGTGTGTGTTTTATTATCTTTTAGACCCAAACTCATTTTAAAATCATAGTTATTTTAGCTGTTAAGCGGTGCACAAGTTATCTGATTTGTATTAAAAGTGTTTTATTTTTACTAAGTGTATATCATATTTATAATAAATACTTACATTGAGGAATAATTATTAATTTCACTAGAATAGATAATAATTAATTCACTAGTTCATAAGCTAACCACCAGGGCTCAGCATGAGCCCCACCCGCAAAGGCAGCCAACCCCGCACCCGCAGGTGCGTCCCGCCGCGTCCCCGCCCGCCGCGTGCGCCCGCGGCGGGCGGGAACGCGCGCCGCGTGCGCGCGCAGGCGCATATTCCCGCGCGAATGAAAATATATATATATATATATATATATATATATATATATATATATATATATATATATATATATATATATATATATATATATATATATATATATATATATATATATATATATGTTATTGTGTGTGTGTGTGTGTGTGAGTGTAAGTGTCTATGTGTATTTGCATATGTGTGAATAAGAGATATAGTGTATGTGTGTATAAGTGTAAGTTTCTATGGTAAGTGTAACTGCTTATAAGATGAATCATTAATATAGGTGGTATCAAAGATGACGCCATCAAAGATGAGTCATCAAAGATGAACCACCAAAGCTGAGATACCAAAGCTAAGTTATTAAAGTTGAGGCATCAAAGCTGAGGCATCAGTTTTGAGGCCTCAAAGTTGAGGCATCAAAAGCTGAGACATCAAAGTTGAGGCATCAAAACTGGGGCATCAAAGTTAAGGCAACAAAAGCGGAGGCATCAAAGATGGGGCATCAAAGATACTTGAGTGTGACCTGTATAAAAGTGTATGTGTGTGTGTGTGTGTGTGTGTGTGTGTTTGGTGTGTATGTGTGTCTAAATAATAATAACAATAGGCATGAGGTAAATAACACTAAGTATAATAACAAAATAAAAATAAAATGTTTTAATAAATTATACGTTATATGTGTAAGTGAGTGTGCGTGTGTGTGTGTGTGTGTGTGTGTGTGTGTGTGTGAGTGTGTGCATGTGTGTTCTAAATAATAATAACAATAGGCCTGAAGTAAATAACACTAAGTAGAATTAAAATGAAATAAAAATAAAAATGTTTTAATAAATTATACGCTATATGTGTAAGTGAGTGTGCGTGTGGGTGGGTTGTGTGTGTGTGTGTATGTGTGTGTGTGTGTTTGTGTATGTGTGTTCTAAATAATAATAACAATAGGCATGAAGTAAATAACACTAAGTATAATAATAAAATAAAAATAAAATGTTTTAATAAATTATACGTTATATGTGTAAGTGAGTGTGCGGGTGTGTGTGTGTGTGTGTGTGTGTGTGTGTGTGTGTGTGTGTGTGTGTGTGTGTGTGTGTGTATGTGTGTTCTAAATAATAATCACAATAGATTGTGCCTGCGGGCGCACGCGGCGGGCGAGTACGCGAAATATTGCGCCCGCGCACGCGCGGCGGGACGCGGCGCACGCGGCGGGCGGGGTTGGCTGCCTTTGCGGGTGGGGCTCATGCTGAGCCCTGGTGGTTAGCTTATGAACTAGTGAATTAATTATTATCTATTCTAGTGAAATTAATAATTATTCCTCAATGTAAGTATTTATTATAAATATGATATACACTTAGTAAAAATAAAACACTTTTAATACAAATCAGATAACTTGTGCACCGTTTAACAGCTAAAATGACTATGATTTTAAAATGAGTTTGGGTCTAAAAGATAATAAAACACACACCTGCTCAAATACAAGTTTAAAACCAAAAAGATGATAAAATAATTCTCGACCAGTCACATACGAGGTCATATAGAGATAAGGATTACTCCGACCAATCAAGGATCTTACCGATCTTACCGATCCAGCATGTTTCAGTTTGAAATATATTTATAAAAATAATAATAACAATGATTCTTGTCTATACTGGAATTACCTTTTGACCTGGTATTAGGCTTAAATCAGCATGGGGATACAAAAAGGCTTATCCTAAATTTAGGCCTAAATTTAGGCCTAACGTAGTTATTGCACCACATTTTACAGAAAAAGGTCAGTTTGAAATATATTTTTGACCTGGAATTAGGCCTAAATCGTCCTGGCTACAAAAAGGATTATCCTAAATTAGACCTGAAGTGGTTATTTCAACACATTTTACAGAGAGAGAGGTCAGTTTCGTATCTGTAGGAGTGCGGGTTGGTGTGTTTTCTCGTGATGGATTGTCAATGTATATAAAATAATAGTAATGAAAGAAAACCGAATTATTTAAAAAACTTTGGAAATATTTTTAGTTAACATCGAGCGAATAATATAAATGTAAGTGAATAATTGTTATTTTTAAATAAGAACTTAGAAAGATTTTAATAAAATACATGTTATGTTAGCAGAGAAGAACTTATTTTGTTATTTTTATACTTATTACAAGGCTAAAGATGATGTAAAGCAGTAAGTCAATAGAACAAAACGTGGTATAGCTTGTAGAGGAGTGCTAGGGGCTGACCTTACTGATTTACCTTCTGATTTATTGTTCTAATATTCAGCAAGTAATATAAGTTTTAATAAAATTTAACCTTATTAAAAGTTATTTTAAAACTTGATAGTTATAAAATTTATAAACAAAAAAGTATACAGTTAATAATAAATTCTTTGTTCAAAGATAATGATTGATTTATTATAGAAGTTTTAAGAAACTTTAAAATAATTTTAGTTATATTTGAATGAGTAATATAAATGTACGTGTTTAATTAAAACATAAAATGTTTTAATAAATTATACGTTATATGTGTAAGTGAGTGTATGTGTGTGTGTGTGTGTGTGTGTGTGTGTGTGTGTGTGTGTGTAATCTGTGTGCGAGTGTAAGTAAATCTGTGTGTGTAAGTAAATCTGTGTGTGAGTGTAAGTAAATCTGTGTGTGTAAGTAAATCTGTGTGTGAGTGTAAGTAAATCTGTGTGAGTGTAAGTAAATGTGTGTAAGGAAGTATCATAGTGAATGTGTATAAGTGTAAGTGTGTGTGTGTGTGTGTGTGACTGCATGTGTATAAGTGTAAATGTAAGTGTCATAGTGAATGTGTGTATAAGTGTCATAGTGAATGTGTGTATAAGTGTAAGTGTGTGTGTGTGTGTGTGTGTGTGTGTGTGTGTGTGTGTGTGTGTGTGTGCGTGTGTGTATGTGTGTTCTAAATAATAATAACAATAGGCATGAAGTAAATAACACTAAGTATAATAATAAAAATAAAAATAAAATAATAAAAATAATAAAATAATAATAAAAATAAATAAAAATAATAATAAAATAAATAAAAAGTATTAAAACAAAATAAAAAACATAATGTTAATAAATATATGAGTTAAAACAGTAAAACAGAAAGTTAAAGCAGTAAAGCAGAAAGTTAAAACAGTAAAGCAGAAAGTTAAAGCAGTAAAGCAGAAAGTTAAAGCAGTAAAGCAGAAAGTTAAAGCAGTAAAGCAGAAAGTTAAAGCAGTAAAGCAGTAAAACAAAAGCATACTAATCCCTTAGGTGTTAGGTAACACCTCTATTGATTTACTGATTTACTGCTTTAAGGTATGTAATGTATATGAGTTAAAGCAGTAAAACATGAGTTAAAGCAGTAAAGCAGTAAAACAAAAGCATACTAATCCCCCCTTGATGTCAGGTAACACCTCTATTGATTTACTGATTTACTGCTTTAAGGTATGTAATGTATGTGAGTTAAAGCAGTAAAGCAGTGAGTTAAAGCAGTAAAGCAGTAAAACAAAAGCATACTAATCCCTTAGGTGTTAGGTAACACCTCTATTGATTTACTGATTTACTGCTTTAAGGTATGTAATGTATGTAAGTTAAAGAAGTAAAGCAGTGAGTTAAAGCAGTAAAGCAGTAAACAAAAACATACTAATCCCTGGTGTTAGGTAACACCTCTATTGATTTACTGATTTTACTGCTTTAGGGTATGAGTATAACATATGAGTTAAAGCAGTAAAGCAGAGAGTTAAAACAGTAAAGCAGATAGTTAAAGCAGTAAAACATGCGTTAAAGCAGTAAAGCAGTAAAACAAAAGCATACTAACCCCTTGTTGCTGTGTAACACCTCTATTGATTTACTGATTTACTACTTTAAGGTATGTAATTTTAATAAATATGTGAGTTAAAGCAGTAAAACATATGAGTTAAAGCAGTAAAACATGAGTTAAAGCAGTAAAGCAGTAAAACAAAAGCATACTAACCCCTTGTTGCTATGTAACACCTCTATTGATTTACTGATTTACTGCTTTAAGGTATGTAATGTTAATGTTTTTAATAAAATTTCGTACAGTTGTAGTAAAATAAAATGATTATATATCAGACACTCTGGATTTTTTTTTTCTTCCTTTCTCATTCCTCATTCTTTTTCATTATTTATATTGGCATAACTTCTTAAATAGATTTCTAATTTTTAATGTTATTGGTCAGCTTTTCCTGGTTTTAGAGTGTAACTACATGGCCTCAGTACTCGACTCATCAATTGTGAATTAGTCGCTGATGGAGCTTTACCCCCAAACGCTCCTCTGGATACCGTTCCCTGATACATGACTCATTTTTATTTTAAGTAAAAGGTGTATATATATATATATATATATATATATATATATATATATATATATATATATATATATATATATATATATATATATATATATATATATATATATATATATATATATATATATATATATAAAAAAAAATACAAATTTGAAAATAGATTCAATGAAATCTATGGTATAGGGTATTAGGAAGACCTTCTTGGAGAGCACATTCAGATAAAGCAGTCACGGTGAATGGAATGAGTATAGAGATACGGTGAATGGAACGGGGTAGGAGGGATGGACTGGGATGATGAGGGTGTGTGTGTATAAGGGTGAGTGTATGGGTCTATGGATGCATTCGTGGATATTAAAATACATTCATGAGTTATAGAAAAACGAGGATGCGAAACAGCGAAAAAAACGGTCCGGCTTGGTGCAGTGCGGTGCGGTGCGGTGCGGTGCTGCGCGGTTCTTTGCGCGTGGTTCTTTGCTACGAATGCGACGGACTCTGCGGAACTTGTTAAAAAACGCGACGATGGCGAAGACGATGAATTTGCGATTCATCCCGACGAAAACGACGATTGAAAATTATGACGAAGATTAACAAAACGCAATATAAAACAAAATGGCGGACGTAACGAAAAAACAACAAGGTTGGTGCCTTTAAAAAAGGCTCATGAAAGAACATGAATAAAATAAACTACACAAACTTAAAAATAACTAACTAACGTAACAAAAAAAAAAAAAAAAAAAAAAAAAAAAAAAAAAAAAAAAAAAAAAAAAAAAAAAAAAAAAAAAAAAAAAAAAAAAAAAAAAAAAAAAATAAACACTAAAAAACACCCATGAAGGTAGCTGAGTAAAAAATTCAGGTTGCCCAAAAAGGTCAAGGCCAAAAAGGTCGCGGTCAAAAAAAGGTCAAAAAGGTCGCGGTCAAAAAGAGGGGCGGAGGAGCGGTGTCCAAAATACCCCTATTACTACTGAAGAAGAAGAAGAAGAAGAAGAAGAAGAAGAAGAAGAAGAAGAAGAATAATAAGAAGAAGAAATGACAAGAAGAAGAAGAAGAAGAAGAAGAAGAAGAAGAAGAAGAAGAAGAAGAAGAAGAAGAAGAAGAAGAAGAAGAAGAAGAAGAAGAAGAAGAAGAAGAAGAAGAAGAAGAAGAAGAAGAAGAAGAAGAAGAAGGCTCAAAATTACGAGATATACTGTATACCAAAAACAAAGAGGATTAAAAATTGTATTAAAAAAATTAAAGAACCCTTTGACTACTATTAGTATTATAAAGGAAATACTATGAATATTGCCATAGTACTAAGTTTACTAACATTTTGGGGTAACTAAGAAGAAGAGGGAAAACGAGACCCCACTTAACTGCTGACATTGATTAGTTAAAAATATAACTTCTTAGTTTACAGCAAATTTTAATTATTAATTTTTTTTGTACTTTAACCGGATCTCCGCTGAGATAATGATAATTTGGTTACTATTATTATTATTATTATTATTATTATTATTATTATTATTATTATTATTATTATTATTATTATTATTATTATTCGATATTGGAAAGCTTGTTATATATTCCATTCGTGCCTCTGTTTTAAAAGGAAAGAAAAATATATATATATATATATATTAATATTATTATTATTATTATTATATTATTATTATTATTATTATTATTATTATTATTATTATTATTATTATTATTATTATTATTATTATTATTATTATTATTATTATTATTATTATTATTATTATTATTATTATTATTATTATTCGATATTGGTGCTTGTTATATATTCCATTCGTGCCTCTGAAAGGAAAGAAATATATATATATATCCTAATATTAATGTTACTCTTAAAGCCCTTTACATTTTCTTTTGATCCACTCATTCGCTTTCTTTCTTTTTCAGGGGACTGAAAATGTGACCTCAAATTTCAATTCAGAGTCCATCTAGAATCACATGAGAAGGCTTATGTTTACTGGATTTAGCAACATAGGAGAATTGGAGAATTATAAACAATAAGGTGAGAAAATGAATAATTAGGTGTAAGAGAGAGAGAGAGAGAGAGAGAGAGAGAGAGAGAGAGAGAGAGAGAGAGAGAGAAGAGAGAGAGAGAGAGAGAGAGAGAGAGAGAGAGAGAGAGAGAGGATATTGGAATGTTTTGGTATTTTTTGTTTGTTGTTATGTTTATTGTTTGTCTGTAATGTGATTTTTGTTTATCCGTGGTGCAATTTTTTTTGATGCCTTTCTTAAACCTTTTTTTATATATATATGCTTTTTAAGGATTGTAGAAGTTATTCTGTTTGTTTACTCACATTTTCTTTCTTTCAGAGGGGGAGCGGAAACAATAATTTGTAACAATTTATGTTTTTAATATCTTCCTATTTTTTTTTTATATATTTTTTATTTTTGTTATTGACACCATTACAGCCAACACTAGTTTTATGATAAAATGCATTTTTAGAAGCTCTGGAGGAAGCGGAATCGGGGAAAATGGAAACCCATTATAGAGTGGAGTGAATAGAATGCTTCAGCTAGTCCAAAATTCATAGATATGTGATATGAAGTTCATTACACTATATATATAGGTATATATATATATATATATATATATATATATATATATATATACATATATATATATTATATGTTATATATGTTATATATATATATATATATAAGAGAGAGTAGTATATATATGTGTTAATATATACATATATATATTTTATATATTATATATATTATTATATATTATTATATATATATTATTATTATTAATATATTATTATTATTATATATTATTATTGTTTATATATATTATTATTATTATATATATTATTATTATTATTACATATTATTATTATTATTATATACATATATTAAACAATTAAATATATTATTATATAAAAATATTATTTATTATTCTTATTATTCTTAGTTATTATTACATCTTATCCATTATATATTATATTATATTACATATATATATATATATTATTATTATTATTATATATATATTATTATATTATTATTATTATTATTATACATATTATTATTACATATATACATACATTATTATCCCCAGTCAGTTTACTCAACCCTATCAAAACACCTTTGCACCAATGAATCTGATGTGCCATTAATATTACATACATTATTATTATTATTATTATTATTATTATTATTATTATAAATATTATTATTTTGGTAGAACTTTTAATATATTAATATTATTATTAATATATTATCATTATTATGAATTTTAATTATTATTATTATTATTATTATTATTATTATTATTATTATTATTATTATTATTATTATTATTATTATTATTATTATTATTATTATTATTATTATATTATTATTATTATTATTATTATTATTACGTCGAAGAAATTATGATCACGGAGTGAAAAGGCACATATTATTGCAATTTTTTTTTTTTTTAACTTACCTTTAATATATAATATGATAATTTTCATTGTTAGAAAACAGCAACTTTGTATTCAATGCAAAATCACATAATCGTTATTAAATTAACAAATTCATTTTTTAGCACCAAATTTCAATTTCTTAATTTAATGTCAATAAACGACTTCATATTAAAGTGAGGAGTATATTTTTATTAATATTTCCATTTTAGTTAAATATCACGACCAATGTTATAAACCCTATAAACAAGTGTAAACAATCCGAAATGTAATCTGCGGTGTGTATCGGCCACCATGCAAAAAAAAATGACATTCCCTTGCCATATGGGTTTTCTTTATGTTTTCCCAGAAAATATTTCATTGGTCAGTTTTTTGACAGTACATTCCAACTGGCTTCTGTGAAACGGCGTAAACGGAGTTCTCTCTGCTTTAAATTATATAAGGTTAACTTATATGTAAGCTGAGATCAAAGTGGAAATATAATGTGTAAACTTGGAGAGCTACGATGAAAGTCGAGTCATTAAAATCACTGAACCATCAGGAATTTATTTTAAAAAAATATTTTATTGCATAAGTTAATAAGTGCGTTAAAATGCTCATAAAGGTGAAAAAATTACGGCTGGATCTACCATACTAACTGTCGTTAGAGCCGAGTTTTAATCGCTCCTACAGAAGGGGGCCCTAGGTAGCGCCCGGTAGCTCAGTGGAAGTGCACTCACTCAACAAAGCGAAAGACCCAGGTTTGAAACTGGTCTGACGGGAGAATGTAGCCATTCTCTCCTTAGCTTACCTTCGTCTTAATCGGATCTTAACATCCTTGAAGCAATTAGTGCTCCTCCTTGCTTGCATCCCTGATTGTCTTCCAGATAAACCCATTACAATAGGACTTTTATTAACTTTCAACGCTTCTCTTTATACTGATAAACTCTCTTCCTCTGGCAAAATATATAAAAATATATTCTATTCATTCAGGCATACCTATTATTATTATTATTATTATTATTATTATTATTATTATTATTATTATTATTATTATTATTATTATTATTATTATTATTATTATTATTATTATTATTATTATTATTATTATTATTATTATTATTATTATTATTATTATTATTATTATTATTATTATTATTAGTATTGAAAATTCAATAATTATTTAAGAAAATTCTTAATAATTGATATAATTAAATACTTATTTTATTCTATATTGAAGGTTGACGCTATCGAAAGCCTGACTGTGGAGGAGGAGTCGAACGTTGACGGTGTCATTGTGAAGGGAAATCATTTCCTGAATATCAAAGAGAGCGAGGACGTCCTCAAAATCGAAGCGAATGAAAGGACAGTTGTAGGTGAGTTTTGTTCCTTGAATTGAGCATTTGATCAAATTCATTAAGTCAGCAAATTCCAAATCGGCAAAATCTCGTGTTCTGTGAATAATGTTGGCTGTAATTAGTTTTTGTTGTAAATTCATAATTTTTCCAAAGTTATTTTTCGAATTTTTATGTCTCCATAGCTATTTAATTTATATATTTGAGATGTATTTATACTTTTGTTATAATTATATATGTTTTATCTTGCATTGGTTTAATAAACTGTTATGAAATTAAGAGTAAGAAGCTCTTAATGACCTTAGTTTCAAAGACTTTCTACATTTCTTTCGACCTTATTTCGTCTTGCGCATCTAAAGTTTAACACAGTACGGTGTAAATAATGATTTTATTGTAATATTGCATGCATACTGGCGTATTCTCAAAGTTTGGTCAACAATTGTTATTTCTTATGTCAATCCACAATCTCTGAAGTCATGTTCCTTCCAGTGTAGAATGGGACACAGGTATAAATCATGGTTTTCGTTTTTTTATTTATTTTTTCAAGCTGTGATACAAGTGGCAGACGGTAGTCTTAATCCTGTTATTGCTGCAAAGGCATTAATTAGAAATCCGGGGTTATATACGTATTTCGTTGTCATTATGAGTGTTGTCAGCTTCCTTCTTTCTGAGATTTTGGTATTTTATGATAAATCCCGTACATAGGATATAATCTTCTCTGACAAAATTAAAGGCAAAATAATATAATAGCACTATTACTAGCTTTCTCAGGTTGTTAAAAATGGCACATGGTGGATCTTTCGTTATAACCAATGTTGTGTTTTATTTTTTTTTGTTTTTAAATGCGACTTTTGGTGATCATATCATTTCTGGAACAAATATATATAATTGTTTTGATTGTGCTTAAATATAGAAAAACGATATATATATTTTTTATAAGTCTTTAGGAAAAAAAGTTAACAGAGCCCTCTCAAGGTTGAAATTTTCCCCTAGCTTAATTCTAGTATTTAGAATGATAATTATGTTAGTGGGGTTGTGCTTGGCTGCACGCTTTTTTTACGGAGCCAATCCTTATGTTCCTATGTGTTTCATGAATAAGATATGTAATTTAATAGTAGATTTTCGCAAAAGTCCAAAGTTTCTGGTTCAGGGGAGCTACATTTTTGGAGAGTTTGTGTATCTCTAGCGCGCGCGAGTAGTCCACTTGATGTTGGCATGGAGAGGATGATGTTACGAGCTTTATATATATTTATATATATATGGTATATTTATATCTATAGTGAATATAGGTAGAAGATGTATCATAAGAGGCAAAGAGCCTCATGCGGACCCTTTACTATAATCTACTAGTATATCTAGGTTAGGTGGTATGTACCGATATATATACTAATGATACGTACGCGTATAGTGAAAGGCATGGAGTAGACAGGACCCACACATTTTCATACCAAAAATTATCAATGGCTTCTAAAAAATTCAGAAAGTTAAGTGTATGTATTTTTCTAGAATTGTTTAGCTGGCACAGCTCTGTGTCTCTATTATTAAATCGCATTTCCCAATTTTCTATACTTTACACCATCCGTTAAAAACACTTAACTTTTGAATAGCTTTTCTGCTGGTTTTTATTTAAACACAAATTTTGGTCTCAAAAAAGATGTGGGTTGCTGTCTACAGTATTACCCTATAAGTAATATATATATACTATATATATTATATATATATATATATAATATATATATATATAATATGTGGTTTCATATTATAGCTAATATTTTTTAAATTGTGTAGCCTTATTATAAATACCACCTTTATCACTGATATAATATTATTCACAAGGATAAACTATAAATAAAAGCGTGGAACTTATCTAACAATTAATGAAACTTAATCGCTAAACCTTGAACGGCTGTTGCAACGTTCCTCTTAAGTTGAACTTACCACAGCCCTAAGTAGAGGGTTAGTGATAGTAGATTGGTTATTTCTGAATATTGGCTTTATCGACACGCCTATATTTTGAAATCTTATAAGGATTTCAGATTACGTATTTAATATATGATATATCTCTAAGGATATTAATTAATCTCTGAGTGCCGTTGGAGCGAGCGCGAGCGACACGCATTTTTTTCTCAAGTGCCCATGCGACTTTTGTCCAGTCGTTATAAAAGGTATGTGGATGAACAAAATGTAGAGTCGAAGAGCTGAAAAATGATTGCCATAATGCGCCGTATTTGCACACACTGAAGTATGGCCATTATTGCGCTCCGCACTTATATTGCTTCTATGTTTCGCACATGAGAGTCGATAGAGAGCTGCGACATTAATCTCCCATTGTAAAATAATGTCAATATATAGTGAATAAGATATATATTATAGTTCAATATATATACGGGTATTGCTGTTTATACATAATATATACTACTATATATATAATATACTATACTATAATATATATATATATATATATATATATATATAATCGGATGGACTTTTCTTTTTGACATATATAGTGGTTTATTAGAGTTCTCTTTGTGCTGTTCTTTACATCCCCATATTGGGGAGGTAAGAGATAGAGAATAATTATATATATATATTATATATATATATTTATATATATTATATATATATATTATATATATATATATTATATATATTTAGTATTTTTTATTTCTTTCTTTGAAAATTTTGAAATATCCATAGCATTTATTTTATTATCTACATAGAGGATTTATTTTTTTATAGAATATTAGATTTACTATTTTATAAAATATCTATAAATAATGGAAGATTATTTTTAATGGGCCAACTGCATTATTTCGGGAACCAACGTATTCCCGACTCCTCGTGCACTCCAAAGGGGTTAAAAAAATAAATTACAGTCGTCAATTATATAATTAGAGACAAATAATATTAAAAACTAAAACATATTCATAATAATTCATACAATTTTAAATCACACCAAGGATAAAGATAAAACCCCCAAAATCAAATGCGCCTTCCCACACGCAAAGTAATTTTTGTCAATTATCATATATAAAATAGTGTTGCTGCTGAGTCAATTCTTCTCAAGTACCTGCGCATAATAATGACTCGTAGACTCGAGTCATCAAATTTCTGCAAAATTGAGTCCTGAACAAAAACTGGACTTTTGCCAGATTTTCTCTGTGTATACCTAACAAAACTTATCATAAATCATAGAGGGCCTGGAAATGAGACCTTACCTGGATGGATCAAAAATGAAGTCTATGGGAATTTTAACAACTTTGAGGGGCTGTAACTTTATTTTCCTAACGAGGGTGCAATTTTCAATTTTCCATGTATTCTATCATTATTAATCCTTTTTGGTAAATAGTTGAGTTCAACAGAGTGACAAAAATATATGATATATATACATATATATGACGCTTGGCTTTTTTATATATATCTTTCCCATCCCATGTAAAAGTTCCAAAACAGTGGTGCCAGAGCTCTTATATATAGAATTTATCCGATCTACGGGCAAAAATTTTTTGTATTCCAAATTTCGTTCTTAGGTATCCATCTAAGTTTAGGTTTCATGATAGGTTTTATTATTATACACATAAATCTGTGTCTACTTAACTAGGGATGGGCGGATGTGAATTAGGCCGGAATTAGCCGGAATACGGATATCCGCTGGAAGTTAAAACCCGGATACCCGGATATCCCGGTCCGGATCATCCGCAGCTCTTATATATATATACCGGTATACAGGTAAAAGGTATAAGCAGCAGGAACACATATTTTTCTGAAAAAGAATTCTGGTCCCAAATCAATATATCGAATATGTGAATATATAGGTCTATACTATTAGTATTATATCTACGTATATTAATATTATATATTTATCTATATATTAGTGTATTATTATTATTATGTATAGTTAGATTGTATATCTATTATTAATTTATATATTTAAATTAGATATATATATTCATATCGAAATGCCATTTAGAATTTAGGAGAGCCTTTTTTCAGAAAATATGTGGAGTCCTGTGCTAAACCTCTTTATCGCTGAATAATATATATATATTTATAATGTAGAACATTTAAGAAACCTTTGATGAGCACAAGAATATTTATGTACGTAATATTATATATATATTATATATATACTATATATATATATATATATATAGGGTGTCTCAAAGTAATGTACTAACACTTTGACCATTATAATTATGTTATGTAAATATATATGGTAAATATAAGTTCGATTATATATTCTGATTAACGCACAGAGTGGATATGTACGTTGGGTGCTGCGCCACACGCACATTATCTGTATATATCGTCGCGCACGAAAGCGAAATGTCGTGTATGTGTATATTCTATGTTTATGAAGTGGATATGCACATAAACAAATGTATGTGGGCTCTTCCTCTGCGACATTTTTTGATACGGTTCTTCGTTTCCACGCGATGTAACCCATAAACGCCAATGAGCGATTTTAACACTGAATGTGAGGATCAGATTCACTCACTTTAAATTATCAGTATTTAGATTCTTTTATCTGTATAACATTAATGATATATCAACGTTGTTAATAGTTGATTCCATTAACAAAATTTCACATGGAATCTCTCTATACAGCAGCATGCAAAGAACGAGTAATGAACGTCTAGTTGTTGTCGAACTTGTACATAACATGTACGTTTACAAATGTGTCGAGAACTCCACGAGAGAGCGAGCGTTATTGCCCTCTGCCGCCAAGGTTTCATGTGCAGGTGCCCCATATGACAATTGAGCGGCCAGTTTGGAGCGCGCGAGAACATGCGTAGGTTATCGACGGCGAAGATAGCATCGGGCGAGTACTGGTCATCTAAACCATAGCGGCGTACACAGGTATAGTTATGTAAGATACCTCAAGAGAGAGAGTCCAGGGAATGGTGTCACGTCAGGAACTGTGCACGAGCCTCTTGTGAGACGCAGATCTATTGCGATCTCTATGCCATTCTCTATTGCGAGGTAGGTCGTCACTATAGCTGCAATTATGGCTTGGCACATCAATGTTAGTAATATCAAAAGTCTCTCGTTGTGTTCTCTAGGATATCCTCAGTAGGTCAACAGGACGGTCGCAGAAATGGGGTAACGCTGTCCTTGTCAAATTTCCCTCGAAAGAACTAAGGCCCGATAATCCTACTATTGAGTATACCACAACAAATGTTGACTGAGTATGAGACCTTGGTGATGGCTAGTGAATGTTATATGGGAGTTTGTTTCCGCCCAATGTCTGAAGTTCCACATGTTTATACTATATTATAGGAGAGAGAGCGTAAGCGAGAGGCGGTCACCTAAGAATAGGTTCAATGCCGGTAACTCACCAATAATGTAACATATATCATGACAGGCCCACGCACACTCCACGCGCGCGCGGTTTGCGCCGACGTTGCAAAAAAAGTATATGATGGCGCGCGAGCTAGTCGCGATATCAGAGTGATGACACAGACGACTAGAGCCGAGTCGTTGGTTTTCCTTCGATTAGCACCCCAATGACGAACTAGCCTGCTGTAATGAGGAC
>JABUQX010126270.1:10000-12500 GCA_015478945.1 Trachelipus rathkii
AAGTGTTGTGAAGTGTACTATAGTATATATAGGTACAGATAGAAATTTACTTGTGATTGTACTATATATAATAGGTAGTGATAAGTAGCCAGGGATACATTGAGTAGGGGGGTATAGTAGCAGGAATATAGTATTAGGGTACTTACTGATACGGTGGAGGGCTCATGTTGTTTAATTTCAGTCATCCTCTTGTTGAGTCAAAAGTCCGAATTTTTGTGTTAATAATCAACTAAAGTCGGACACAATGAAAGCATCAGACGCCTACATTAGTGTAAAGATTGTGAACTTTTTTTTTTCTAATAAGTTAGATAGTAGTTATTTAAATAATGGAAATGAAATAATTCTAATATAGTTTAGTTAATGGAAGTTGCAAAATATTAATACATAGTTAAGTGAGGTGAAATTATTATTTTATAAGTTTAGTTAAGTAGATTTAAACTAATATCTAAAAAAAAATAATTTAATATTCTTAAAAGGTGGTGGAAGCTCCTTATTATAATAACAAACCAAACACCGTTTTATTATGACAAATTAGTGAAATTTTTTGGTTTTTTAGGTATATTTGGTTTAGAGCGCAACTAATCATGTCATGTATCAAAACTACAATAGTTTACAGGAAAAGGATACAATTGTGGAATCTGGCAAAATTCTTTTGGCGAAACTGTAAAAAAAAATGAAATGAAAAAAATGAAAAAAAATCATATCTCAAACACTACAATAGCTAAGCGAAAAGGAATACGTTTTTGGAATCCTTGTAAAATTTTAGTTAGGAATGTAAAAATAAAATAAATAAATAATAAATATTGGCTATTTTTTTCTTTTTAGGAGGTTGTTATTTTAGTATATTAATTTGTCAAGGTTTACGGCAATGTAGGGGGCTCGAGCGACGGGGAACCAGGGGGGGGACGTTTTCCATACCCGTGGGAGGGGTGGACGGAACCCCGGACACCCCATACCATAAGAGCGGGGTTTCGGAGCCTCCCGGAGGGGGGGATTAGTCCTACCCCGTATTCCCCGGAAGGCGAGAGACCCCGACTCCTGCCATCGGGGCGGTATACCCTTGGGGTATTCTTTAAGTAAAAGAAAAAAACAACATTTAATAGAAAGTCTATTATTTTAACGAGTAACCAATAAAGGTCTCTAAATAGGCTCTCGAATCATATTATAGATATTAGGCAATAATATTTTTTCATTTTTTATTTTCTTTTACATTTTCCTATTATAATTTTAACCAAGGATTCCAAAAATGTATTCTTTTTCGTGTAGCTATTGTAGTTTTTGAGATTTTTTTTTTTTTTTTTTTTTTTTTTTACATTTTTTTTCTTCACTAAAATTGGAACAGCATTCCAGCAATGTATTCTTTTCCTGTGGCTATGTAGTTTTTGAGATTATGGATTTGATGATAGTTGTCGCTAATAAACCAATTTAATGACATATATATTTTACTATATATATTTTATATATATATATATATATATATATTAGTATATATATTATATTATAAGTATATATTATATATATATATACTATATATATATATATATTTATATATATAATATACTATATTATATTATTACTATATACTATATTATATATAATACTATTAATATCAGTATACTATTTATTTTTCTTCGTGACTCGTGAAAGCTGTATTAATTAGAATAAAATCCAAGTTCTTATCAATTTCTTTGCTTTATTGTTATACGAGAACGTTGGTTGTAATTAGTAGTCTAATAAAGGTAAATTAGGGAAAGATAAATAAGTGCACAAGTTCTTAATAAAACAAAAGATGTTGCCGGATCCATGGCAATGATATGTGATCTGGAGAGTGGGGCTGCGGATAACAGACAGTGAATTTATAACTAGGTAATTTTGAAAATGTGGTTTCAATTATATAGTGGAGGGTTGAATAATGTAGTATATATCGATAGGTGATAATGGTATGTTTGGCTGAAGGTTGATGTTGATATGGTATATAAACATACGTATCATACCGGTGAGCGCCGGATACAAAATAATAGGATATGAATAGCTATTCTATTTATTATAGGTGTAAAGGTTATAGAATATGCGTTAGGGGTATATATAATGTTAGTACGAGTAAATAAGGTTAGTTTTAATTTTATAGGAGGATTGAGTGCGGAGAGGACGCTACTAAAGTGTGTAGAAGTTCTAGGTAAACACAAGAGCCCAAAGTATACTAGCAAGCTTTTAGTAAGAATCTATATGTTGGGTATTTCGTTTCGTGGAGCGTGGGCAACTGTCCTACATTCAATTCAGCTAATACATGTAATCATCTAAATTCATTTAAGATTGAAAGAAACAAGTCAGTTGACTTATTTTTAAGAATCTATTTTGATAACTAACTTTTGTTAAAAATATAATGTTTGGAAAAATAATAAAGGGATGGTGAACCAGTTACTTTCAATGAAATTTCATAGTATTTCTGATCATTTTTTTTTTTTTATTCTTTTTGGTTTATTAAATAATTTGTTTTCAA
>JABUQX010126270.1:17500-20000 GCA_015478945.1 Trachelipus rathkii
GAACCAACGTAGACCAATAAAGATTTCTGTAATTCTGAAATGATTGATAGCATATTTGACTACACTAGAGATTGTTGGTGCTTGGCTTTGTCGAGATGATAAAGAGATCTAGCCGAAACATATAAAATAAGGTGGGAAGGTGGGATATACCACTCATAAACTCATAATAAATTAATAAAGTCATCTCTTCATCCTTAAAAAAAAAAAAAAAAAAAAAAAAAAAAAAAAAGCATTGTTAAGTATTAAATGAATAAATGAATTCATTAAAATATCTTTTTCATTAAATCCGTAAATTCAAAGTACCAATTCTGTATTACTATTTATTTTTATCTCGAAACGCTGTTTTTGATTTTTGTATTTTCATTTTTTTTTATAATAAAAACATAAAAAGTATTTTATCATAACGTCAGATCTTGATATACTCTTGAAAGCAAATTTCTAAAATTCAATGGTCTTAAATATTCAACTTATTGAAATATTTCTGTCAAGGGGACTTCAGTCGCAATGTTTGCTCTTCCGTTGAAAAGTAATAGTTCAATTCTTTGACTTGATGTTATATGCTTATCACTATCTGATCATATATTAAGCAAATTTGATTGATGCTTGCTAAACTTTTGCGACGGATTAAGATGTCATTCATTATGCACTATGACAAGCGGTGAATGGTTTGTATTTGTTTGAAATTTGTGGAAAATATAGTTGATAGATTTGGGGAGGTGGACTGGACTGGACTAGTGATAGAGCCTCATGTACTGTCTAACTGTTCGATGGCTCGAGTCCTGTTGCGAGTGAAACCTTCTCTCTCTCTCTCTCTCTATAATATATATATATAATATATAATATATATATATTAGTATATATATATTATATATATTATATTATATATATACTATATTAAAACTACAATCTATATAGTATCTACTAAATATATATCGTATATATTGGTCGTTGGAATAAGCTCATCGTAAACATAAGTTTCTTTTGGGGATTTTAAATTGTATATATTTAATCCATTTCATATTCGCAAAACTCAGTTTTAAAAAAAAAAAAAAAAAAAAAAAAAAAAAAAAAAAAAAAAAAAAAAAGCAAAATTAATTAAAGGTAAATAGAAATTTCTCCTTATACGTTTTCTTCTTCCACATATTTCTTTTTAGTTATGTTGACTTACATATTTTTTAGATTTTTTTTTAATTTAAAATTTTGATAGTTATTTACATTGTATAAATGTAATCAGTAGCTTTTAATGTTGATTCCTATATATATTTATATTAATATATATATATATATATATAATATTATATATATATATAAATATATATTATCATATATATATATATATATATATATATATATATTATATAAATAATATATATAGATGGCAGATGAAGATGGCAAGAAATTCCACAGAACAGAAGTAACTGGAAAGAAGGAAGCATCACAACGAGCCCTTCTGGGGTTTTCAATGCTCACAGAAAATTCATGCGAAAGCAAGGCACCCCTTGTTTCACAAGAGCTACACAATGGAGGTGGAATGGGAGCGGCCAGCTTCTCCGAGCATTTGCCGTTGTAGCACCTATAGAAAAGAGATAGTGCGCCAACGTCACGTCGCAGAGATAGAGGGTCAAGAGCGTGTGAAAGTAGGGGACAGTTTTCAAAGCTGTCCAATAGAAGGTTGGAGCCGGAGCCCCTCCCTCCTAGATGTAAGAACAGTACTCCAAACAAGGGTGAATAAGACCCTGATAAAATTGGAGTAGCTGTGCAGAGGAAAAAAACTTCCCGCAACCTGAAGAGAACTCCCAGTTTCTTTGGGGCTACCTTAGCAATCGTTGTGATATGAAGTTTCCAAGACAATTTTTTGTTTATATTCAGACCAAGAATGTTTATGTCGTCAACAGGTGTGACGTTAGAGCCGTCGAAGGAAATAGGAAAATAATGAAGTGTTTTTGAGAGGGAGATGTAAAGAAATTGAATTTTCAAAAAGTTGAATTTCACAAGCTTGCAGCGACCCCACCGAGAAATCCCATTCTGGTAGGAAAGAATAGATTCGGAAACTGAAGACGAGAGGCAACTCTAGATGCAAAAGAGGGAGCAGATTTGTAACGAGAATAGAAATGAAGAGTTGAGTCATCGGCATAAGAGTGCACAGAGTTAAAAACCACCCATGTGCGTTGATGAAAAGTAAGATTAAAGTTGGAGATAAAACAGAATTTTGCGGAACTTCACAATTAACAGAAAAGGAGGAAGAAGTCTCTCCGTCAACAAGTGCTGATGTGGAGCTACCAGAGAAAAAACTTGGCTAGATTAAGCAAAGAGAAGGAGAAAACCCAAAGGAAGGGAGTTTAGAAAGTAGTAACGCATGCCATACCCATTCAAAAAAAATTTGATATGTCGAGCGCCACCACACAAGACTCCCTATAGTCCCTAAGGGCAGAAAACCATAAATTAGTTAGATAGGAGAGTGTGTCACCAGTTGACCTTCAGCTTTGAAAGCCATACTGAT
>JABUQX010126270.1:25000-32500 GCA_015478945.1 Trachelipus rathkii
GAGGCTGAGGTATATGACCTGAAATAGGCAGTCCTTACTCCTACTGACAATAATCTCTTTCATAGGTTTAAGTCGAGTATCTTTTTGCTCATCGTGGCCAAATGGTCAACATACTTACAATTCCGTCTGCGAGGGCCAGGGATCTAATCCTGGTAAGTGAAGAATCACTCAAAGAGTATATATGCGATTTATAATTTCATCGAACCTAATTTAATTTACATCTAATAATTTTTAAATATAAATCATGTCAAATTAATTGTTTTATAAGAAAAAGAAAACGAGATTTAGATTAGAATAGTTTCTAGTAACGTAACGCAATTTACCTTTTGTCTTCTGTTTGTTATTGTGATGGCTACAAGTGATAAAAAAAATTAGTTCCAATACTTATTTGACATTTGTTAAAAATAAAACAATATAATGTAGTTGTAAAACTATAACATTTCATAGAAATATATTAGTGTACTATAATGAACGACAATTACTGATGATCGACTTCTACCTGCTGTTAAATATTAATTGTTACTAAGTAATAATGTATCGCTTATTAATATATAATTTCATTATCATAATCTTATACTGAAAATTTGTTAAACTTTCTTTATTTAATATTAATAACAGTAATAATGATGACGATAGCAATGCTGATGGTAATAATAGTAATGATATTTTCAATAATAATAATAATAATAATAATAATAATAATAATAATAATAATAATAATAATAATAATAACAATAATAATAATAATAATAATAATAATAATAATAACAATAATAATAATAATAATAAGTAATAATAAAAATAATAATAATAATAATAATAATAATAATAATAATAATAATAATAATAATAATAATAATAATAATAATAATAATGATGATAATAATATTAATAATATTAATAATAAGTAATAATAAAAATAATAATAATAAAAATAATAATAATAATAATAATAATAATAATAATAATAATAATAATAATAATAATAATAATAATAATAATAATAATAATAATAATAATAATAATAATAATAATAATAAATAAATAAAAATGCCTTAGAAAAATTGTACTAGAATTTTTCTATCAAAATAACAAATTATGATTATAATTTGGGGTGAAAATATAAACCCAATATAAATTTTTAATTTTTCCTCATTTCAGAAAGATATATATTTTTTTTTGTTCTGACTTTTTTTTGCCTTTATTCTTTTTATTAATTTTGTTCCAATTCTATTTTTAATTTATATTCGCAGTCGTTAAATATCTATTATATTTCTTCTTATCATTATCAATATACCTTAATGAAATAAAGAATATGATAAAAGCTTTATATATATATATATATATATATATATATATACAGAGAGTGAGAGAGTAAAGATATATATTTATAAATACATGTATAAATATATATATATTTATAAGAGTATATATATATATATATATATATATATACATATATATATATATAGATAGAGATATATATATATATATATATATATATATTTATATTAAGTGATATATATATATATATATATATAATATATATATATATATATATATATATATATATATATATATATATATATATATATATATATATATATATATATATATTATATATATATATATATATATATATATATATATATATATATATATATATATATATATATATATATATATATATATATATATATATATATATATATATATATATATATATATATATATATATATATATATATATATATATATATATATATATATATTAATATAATTGTTAAATTATATCATTTTATTGAATAGAGATCAGCATATTACGCTCATCATATTATAGAAAGTTCAGATTAAGAACTTGACGAAATTCTAAAAGAATTGAATATTGGCCTGTGCAATAATAATAGTTTAGATTATGTGCACTGCAAGTCAGAATATTTAAGAGAGTATACTCTTGAAAGCCTTAGGTCTTCACTATAACTAAAATAGTTAGTTAAATAGTGGGATAATACACTAGGTTAATTTTTAAGTTTATTGAGAAAAGTTTGTTTTCCCAAGCTCAAACGAAGTAGTTGACCTGTTAAAGCTTTCCAGAATGTTAAATTGAAATGCACATAAAAAACGATCTTCGAAAAAGTGATATTTGAATATTAAACATTAATTCAGCACGAAGCTTAACAGTGTAAATTGTTACCGGCTTGAAGCCTTACAACGAATGATTTTAAAAGAGAACTTATCAGTTCAGAAAATAAAAGCGAATGAATTCTCAAATATCCAAAAACCGCTCTCTACTTTTTGCATTTGGCAACCCTCAGGTTTCCAAGAAATAACCTCTTTTCTGACAACTCTTGACTATAATTTTTATATCCTCCCGGGGGGGGATGGCTTCTGGCCTGAAGTCAGAACTTGACCACTTGAAATGAATATTTTGAAAACAGCTGCAGAATATTTAATCTGATTCTTCCGATGAATCATACATCAGAATATTTTTTCTTGCAGCTTCTGCAGCTTTCCGCTTAGGCCGACTATTTTTGATATCTCTATCAGCTGGCGTTGATGAACTTCCAGCATCCGTCGCAGACGTAGAAGGGGGGTTCACCCCTCCAGGAATATTTAATGATGGATTTGCTGGAAGGACAGGGACTGTGTTTGACGATGAGGGTGTTGAACCACTATGGGTCAAAGAAAGCTCTAGGGGATACAAATATTTGACTGGATACAAGCTGACTTGTCCCCCAGGAGTCCTGACGTACACCGATCTGACTTTATTGTCGTCACCGATTATAAGATCTACGACTATCCCCATCTGCCAGTAAGGACGTTCTTTCACTGGACTTTTGATAAGAACAACGTCATTCTTTTTGACTAGATTATTCCAGCTGACCTGGTAGAGATCTCTTCCAGTCTCTCTAAGACTGAGGAGGTACTCATTGTACCACCTTGTACGAAATTCTTCGAATTTTTCTGAAGAATATTTCAGTGACTTTACTAGCTCTTTCTTAGCCGAAGTTGAGTCCCAGAACTGATTATTTGACCCAGCTCCGGGTAATGCCATAGCGGTTTTTGACAAGGGTTTGATGAAATCGTTGGGAGTAAGAGGTAATATCTCATTTGAACTTGTGGTGTAGGTGAGCGGACGTGAATTTATAGCATCAGCAATATCTGACAATATCGTAATGAAGTCGAAATAATTCAACGAGGAACGTCCAATTGTTTTGAATAAACAGTCCTTCACCACACGTATTAACCGTTCCCACTGGCTTCCTACCCATGGGCTATACAGAGGAATTCGCTTATGCGAAATCTGATTTTTTCTTAAAAACTCACTCCCATTTTCTGACACGAGGAAAGTTCCTAAGAAATCAGTTCCTTGATTGAAGGAGCGCGCGTTGTCGCTATAGACACAGTCAGGCACTCCGAAACGATTAACAAATCGTTGGAACGATTGAATAAATGATTTAGATGACATGTCATCTATAAGGTCTAAATAGACCGCACGAATATTAAGACAGGTGTAAATGAGTATGAACATTTTTTGGGCTGAGCCAGAGCCTTTGACTTTGACCCACCAATGTTTGGTGTAGTCAACACCTACATGCTTAAAAGGCCTGAATAATTCCACCTGGTCTTTCGAATAATTGGTGAAGCGTGGGTACCGAAAAGCAAAATTATTGAACTTTTTGCAGATTATGCATTCCTGCAAAACATTTTTTATGGAGGTACGCGCTGAAGTCACCCAAAAGCCTTGGAGCCGAATATTTGTAAGAGTGGCTTGTATGCCTAGATGCTTACACTTATGATGAGCATCTCTAATGATTAACTTGGTGAGGTGGTGACTTTTTGACAGCAAGATGGGATTAATTACGTCATAATTGTAATAATTGCATCTTGACAAACGACCCTTGCTCCTGATGAGATGATTTTCATCCAAGAACAAGTTCAGATTATTTACCAAGTCCGGAACTTGGCCAGTGAAAGAAGGATTATTTTTAACCTCTTCCAAAAATTGAAGTTCATTCGAGAACGATTCTTTCTGCATTGTCTGCAGACAATACAGACGTGCTTTTAAATCATGATTAATTGTCACACCTCTTGACAAGGCTCCAAACTGGAATAATAAAGCTACTACTCGATATAGCTTGTGCAAGTTTGAATATTTGGACAAATCCACTACAGGAGGTTCATTGCCACCTTGAACAACAGCAAAAACTGGAGATGCTATTTCCAGTTCAGCTGATGGCCAGTAAACACTATTTAAAGAGAGCCATTTTGGCCCTTTAGTCCAGAAGGACATGTTCTTTTGAAATTCCTTGAAGGAAATACCTCTGGTCAGAAGGTCAGCTGGATTATCTTCTGTTCTGACGTATAGAAATTTAGGACTTAACGAATATTCCTCTTGAAGCGAAGAGCTCATGGCGCGAATATCTTGCACACGATTCCTCACGAATATTTGCTTAACTTTCGAGATCCTATTTTGGATCCAATGAAGAGTTATCTGTGAGTCGGAGAATATGTTCAATTCCTTGAACTTGACACCCGACAGTCCACTTAACATTTGTGGTAAGCACTTTAATGCTAAAAACACAGACAATAACTCCAAACAGGGAAGAGTTCTTCCTTTTGCAGGAGCGATTTTTCCCTTTGACCAAAGAAGATTTGGACCCTCTGCCGCAGATGAAACATACACCACGAAGCCATAAGCAACAGTGCTTGCATCGCAGAATATATGAATACTTAAATCAGAGTCACTTGACTCAAATGAAGATCTCCTAAAAGAGACCTCCTTCAGAGAGTTAAGGTCCTTGCTCAACTTCTCCCATGAATTTTTGATTTCGGGAGCGATTATATCGTCCCACCCCATGTCCACTTCCCACGTTTTCTTCATAAGAAGACGGCCCTCGAACGGTGACGGGGAGGTAAAGGCATAGGGGATCGAAAACTTTTGAAATCTCCGACAGGAGCTGTCTCTTGGTAGAGACAATATTTAATGAAAAGTCACTAAGACTCAGACTATCTTGAACGGTATTATATAAATACCCTAAAACTCTTTCTTCATCACTTTGATGAGTTGCAAGTTTACCCTCCTCCTTGAATATTTCTTTGAGATCTGGACAATTTGAGTTCCAGGAGCACAAGTTGAAGCCCCCCTCACTCATACGTGAGGTGGCCTCTCGAAAAATATCTTGAAGTTCGTCTACAGACGAAGAAGTGTACAAAAAATTATCAACGTACAGATTATTTTGAAGAAGAGAGGTACAGAGATCAGGAGGGTATTTTTTGGCGTGATGTTGTATAACAGCCCCTAGAACATAGGGGCTGACAGCCAACCCGAAGATGATGGTGGCATAACGGTAAGTGAGTAACTCGCCATCAGCCTCCCAGAAAAAACAGAAGCGATTTCTGTCCTCTTCTAACTTTAATTTGATCTGGAGGAAGGCCTTTGAAATATCCGCCAGAACGATGAATTTGTTTGTTCTGAAGGACAGTAATAATTTAAATAGGGAAGCGATTAAATCTACCCCTGGATACGATGCCTGATTAAGTGAAGGACTACAACCTATCTTCAGGCTGCAGTTAAAGACGGGACGAATTTTTGTCGTCACTTGAAGGGCCTGTTTTATTATAGGTCTGTGGGGTATCCAGATGAATTTATGATAATCTTTCGGATGCACCTCCACAGCCTCCACAATACCTTCTCTTAGGTATTCCTTGAATATTTCCCCATACTTTTTAAGCAAGCCTTGAGCAGTCAATTTCTTTTTGACTCGTTGCATCGTTGCAAGAGCAACGTGATGATTTGATGGGACCTGCTCAAGAATTTCTTGAAACCACGGAAGTTCCACGTGGTACCTTCCGTCTCGGAACTCTATCCCTTCGTGGAATCTTTTAATGAATATTTCGTCAATGGAACCCTGGTCCCGCTCCTCATTGATACCCAGAGACTCTAATTTATAGAGGTTCTCCAGGCCCAAGTCCAAATCAGACTCAGTATGGGTATGTAAGAGTGGGTCGAAGTACGAAGGTACCGGTTCCACTACAAGATTAATTACATGTTCCGGGACGTTCCTGACAGATCTTTGAATATTTGAAGGTATGGGGAGCTCGGAATTCTGTCATGATTTTTTGACAGCTTTCGGCGAAAAATTCTTCCCAAAGATTTTCTCATTTTGGGAAGGTGTCAAAAAAGATGTTACAGGCCCGAAAGGCACGTACCCATGACAAGTCTCTAGGGCACTGCCCCGAATGCATTTTACGGTTTTAAAATGCTTTAATAAATGAAGAGCATCGATGCCCAGCAGCCCATGAATATTTGAAACCCTGTCAACATTATTATTTTGATAGTGACTATCTGCCACTTTGAAACCATTTTGGGTAATATTTTTCATAGCCTCCGTCAGGCCTTTTACATAAAAGCCGATATCCAATTCAGAATCAATATTTACAGGTAGGCTAGAATATTTCCCACAACAAATGCCCATCTCTAAATTTAAAGACCGTAAGGATCTTAATTCCTCTCCCAAAAATGTTTTAATGGAGCTCTGATGACTAGGAAGACTATTTTCATTGACTCCCAATTTTTTAAGAATGCTCCTATGAAAATACGTGGACTGACTACCGAAATCGAGAAGCACACGTACAGGGACTATTTTATTGCCCTTCTTGATGTTAAGGGAGAGAGTGGGCAGAATATTTTGACCCACGGATGAGGCTGTACCTGTATTTATACAGATATGATTAGAAGAGCCGCTGGCTTGACCATTTGCCTCATTCGCGACTGATGTTGACGGACGACTATCTTCCGAAAAGCCACCGGACACGTTTCTGCTATTTGGAAAACATAGAGCCGTTATGTGGGATTTTTGGCCACATTTGCCGCATGGGTGACTAAGTCCATACCTCTTGGCAGGACATTTATTAGCGAAATGCTTGCGACTTGAGCAGCTGAAGCACATGCGCAGCTCTTTACAGCGATCTCTCCTGCTTTCAGGAGAAGAATATACTTCACAAGAAATCATGCGATGATTTCTGTTGCAAAATTTACATTTCGAAATAAATGATTTAGAAGAATTTTTAAATCTCCCACTCTTTTGACTGCGTTCTGTTTCATCTTCTGACGATGAAGATTTCGAACTATCCTCTTTAGAGGAAGCGTTAAAAGCTGACGATTTAGCCGATTTATGCTCAAAAGGAGCACGACTACGCTCAAATCCCTTTTTAGGGGCAGATTTATTTTTTCCCCTCCCCTTCTCCATAGACTTGATTATTTTACCGTAATGCTCCAAAATTATATTAACGGAAGGATATTCATCCTGTGTGATTAATTTGAGCTCACGAAGAAAGCCAGTTGGAAGTTTGTCCACGATTATATGACTCATGAGCTTACAGCCCGCCGAAGGCTCTTCAAAGAAATCGAGTCCAAACTCCTTGAGCTCATGAATATATGCTCTCACTTCAGACAGGAATATACGAATATGTTCAGGATTATTCTCTAAAATAGGC
>JABUQX010126271.1:0-15255 GCA_015478945.1 Trachelipus rathkii
TATGGAAGTATGAGATATAAATGAGTTAATGTCTGATTCGAGAATACAGTAATGCAGAATCTTACAATCATGAGTCACACTATATAGATAGGATTATACATAAAGAGGAGACATGCAGAGAGCTGGCGCTTAGATATGCCGATATAGGACTGTACCTCACTCGCGTCATCACATAATTGTAGACTATATATTTGATATACAACTATCGCTAACTATGCATGAAGAGGGAGATGTGAACATAACCTATAGGAGATATGATAGATGATTAGATCGCGTACGTCATGTTCTTTAGAGCTCGTCATATATAAGCATATACTATAGAAGATTCTTCGTCTACTGTTAAGAGATTTCGCTGCTGAAATAGAAGAACACAAATTCAAAGTATAAGAAAATATTAAGTTTCTGTGATTATGATGTTCCTTTGATTTGACCCTCTTGGTGTTTAATCACCCGTTGTTATAAGAGTAAAAATATAATTTTATAGAGTTTTCTTTGAAGTCTCTAGAGATTAACATATTTTAGATACATAATTTGATATCATGTGGATCTAAACCTCTCAATATAATAACATAAACATACAACGATTTATTATGATTTTTCGAGAACAGTTTATTACATCATGAACAAGTGTACGTTTATACGATATAGAGACGAATGATAAATTTAGTGCTGTGTGTGATATTGAGGAGAATCAGTGTAATAGTTTGTATACTGAAAATGCCAGAATACATATTTGCATTTTCCTGCTACTATCTTGTGTGATAAATACTGGGAGTGATATAATATGCTCAATCTTTGACGAGAATTTTGCTGCTTAGGTGATGTAAATTTTAAGTGTTTATAGCGTATTACATCAAAATACTTAGACGTGACGAACACTATTTCTGTTGATCAAAAGTATAAAAGAAAAGTTACTAGAATTATAGCAGAGACTTAATGCAACATTTGTACAATACAAATAATATATGATTAAGACACAGAGGGATAAGAATATAGGAGCTCACATAGAATATGTAATATTTGAGCTATTAGGATTCCTTATGGTGAACGCTTTAGGAATGGCTAATGGTTCAGTGTGAGAGAACGTATTATGGCACTGATGTCGGCAAGCGCATTTATTTTGAGTAAAATGGAGATATTCGTAATGCTTCACATTAGGAACCCGGAAATATGACCGTACATCATTCATATGAGATAATATCACACTACATTTATGCGAAACATAATCGCACATTTTGAGTACGTTCAATATTCCAATCGTGCATGCTCACATAGGTGCAGAATAATCTCTAATTTCTTTATCTAGAACACAACATGGATTTGCTCATAGTCATTGAAAATAATGAATAATATCAAAAAATATGATATAACTAGAGTGCATCTATGAGAGATATAAAGACCTCTCTATATTGAGTTTAGGACTACTGCACTGAGACTGTCAAATAATGGTTAAAAAGTTATCAGTCGATGGTAGATGTTAGATCATGCGCACATTAGATATATAGTGAAGCATATCACTTACTCCATCGAGTCCGCCTTATCGCAGAGGACACTTGATATTAAGAGGATAGTATGCAGCCATGTTACATAACAGTATGGAGGTTCCTATTGTATAAGCATGGCATGTATAGCTAACGTTACATGTTTACAGAAGGATAGCTGAAAGAAGTGAAGCATACTGCTGCTAAGCGGTTAACTCCAACTTCTCGTGATACCCTATCAATATTAACTCGGCTAATATTTATATCACTGGCTTAAATGATAATAAAAAAGCTACATCTCGAGCAATTATAAATGATAGAGGTTAGAGGACAGAACCGTATACACGAGAACTAAAACACGAAGTCTTATGCTATCAATCCAGCGGACAGATTCTAAGCTAGGATGTATTTTTCACGTCTCTGAAACTTATATGCATCAGCTAACAATCAGAAGCGTGGACTATTATTTATTACATTAATTTAATTTCGATACTTCTTTCAAATTTTGCGTAATTATTCCTCAATTAATACACAACGGTGAATTCGTCGGTATAATGAGCTTCATACAGGTGTAAAACTTAGGAAGTATTTAAAGGGTCAAAAACCTTGACACAGCTGATAGACTAACCAGAGAACACAATTATTTTGGATATTTGCAATCGAACAGCAATTAATCGAAACACAAATGTTTGTTATTAAAATTTTAATCCTTTAATAAGACACGGAACTTAGAGAGAAGAAGATTAAGATAGTACAGCGGTAAAGACATTATATTCTACTGCATTCCACGTGAATGTTTAATTAACTTAACGTCCATACAGATTACTCGATTTATATCAGTGAATCAATTATGTAGAGTCTCAATCACTTCTAAAGTATGGATAAAACTGTTCACAATCTATTGCAAGCAATTCCTTTTTTTCAGTTAAATTGCAATGTTTGTATAAAATAGTTTCCACTTGTAAATGTTGTTGTGGTGATTGCCACTAATTAATATTATAATATTATATATGAAATATAAGAAAATATATAGATTTACAATTATTCGGTTAAAATCTGATAGTGTGTCAGGTATAGTGCCAATCATCCTTAGCAATACAGAACCCTTGATATAATGCGAAGATGCTTGTGCATAAGTATAATTTGCAGGATCGAGCAAGTGGAGGGAAGGATGTGAAAGGCAAAAGGCACAATGATTGGGGTTTGATTGGTAGGCACATAAAGCTTTTTAAAATTCCCAAAGCATTAACTCTTTTCGTCGAAAAAATAAAGCAAATGGCGTGGACTCTGAGTGCCGGCATATTTGCGTATAGATTTGCTTAAAATTAATTAATCATGTAAAGGATAGGCTTCGCTTTATAGATCGGCATCGTCTTTGAGACGAATAGGCTCATCAAACTAGATGTTCAAGATATCTGTGAAGCGCGGCGAATAATGCCCACTAAATATCTATTGAGTTGTGTAAGACCCTAAGAATCTTGGTGCGTAGGTATTAAGCTGCCATCATTTAAAGAATGGAAAAGGAAAGAATTTCAAAATGTTTCTATAAAGAGAAAGGTCTTAACCACTAAGGTGTACACATAGAATTTATCTAAGACTAGTGTGTACTACAGTAGTATCCGGTCAGACCCGCAAAGCATTTTTATACAGGTCTGTTAGGACACACGCAAAAATATAGATCTTTTATTCAGAGGGCACTATTCTCATTCTGAGAATCCAGGCTCTACTTTGGACTGTTTTCAATCGTTTCCTGAATTCCGTTAGTTAATCCTAAAAAAGTCGCTATTATAATTCAAAATAGGATATGAAAGCGTTAGAACGAAGCAATGCATGCATTATATTAATACATTACGCCGCACTTTCATGAGGGCGACGACAAATAAAAACCCGACAGATATGTTATTTACCTAAAAACAAATTCAACGGCGACGATACAAGAAACCTTAAGGAAGTCGCACGCGACAAGTCAGTTGGTAACAGGCCTACGATCATGCTTTCAATGGCTGCAAATTTCTAAATTTTTTTTTTTTTTTTTTTGTCTTCTAGGAACCGTTTCAATGCAATAAATATCATAACGAATCGTTGAAAGACATGACCTACCCTTTCGTGAAACCGTGATGGGAGTCATACGAATACCTTGTTAGTCTTCGATAACATATTCTCATTCCATATGACCGTTTCAGGTAACTTTTCCAGAACCTTTACAATCAAAGATGTTAAGCTAACTGGCATATATAAATTCCCAAATCTTCCTACTACCTTTCTTATAAATTGTTCAAATAAGCTTACACAGAAATTTGAAAGGTTTGCATTTTGGTTTTATTTGAAAACACTTTTATGTTATATTTAACTTCATAATGCATATTCAGTCCCTTCCATTGTTATAGATCCAAAGAATCAAAATAACATATTCATTATCTTTGTAAAAGTTGTCGCCAGTGATGGGGGAATAATTGTATGGATGACAGGGTAACTTGTTGGTTCACTGTTGTTGTGAAGTGCTATTTGAAATCAACGGTTTCACATGGCAAATTCCAGCATTCTCAAATAAGTGAGGCAATTTAATAACGTTTATCATATTTATGATTCATTGTTTTGAAGGAACATTAATCATTATGCATATGGTAAAATTAAGATTAACAACTCTTTCACCAACTTAACTGGATATAGAACATAGACTTAGCGTGTTCGACTTCTTGATCCACAGTGATACGATATACTAAGTAGACTGTGACGTTGTATGCAATAAGATGTTCAGGAGCTTAAGCAGACTCTGACCCGTTCTAAAGTTGTGAGCTTAAAAGTTATTTCAGGCTGTAACATGCTAAACAAATTTTTTTTGTTTATTTACTTAATCTTAATTTTCGTTTTATGGACGTAACCTTATTTACAACGTGAAACACACCTCTTTTTAATTTTTAATGGTACTTTGCCATTTTTGAACCTAATAATTAAAATTAAGCGCACAGAAGAGGTATCTTGATCGCTAAAGATAGGCCTAGTCCTACTTGGATGTTCTATATTTGTAAGCCCCAATAACTGCATGAGCCTAAGTCTTTTAAAGGGCCTAAGCTAATGAATACACAACGCATAGCCGTACTTAACAGAGCGTGCTGTGTGAATAGTAGGCCTATGTTACCATAATTATATAGTATAATAAAGTTATATATTTCCACCCCTTAGTCTAATCAAGTCCTGGCCTAAACAGAAATGCGTTTAACCTATTAGAGTATTGCGCAAGAGCTGGCTAAAGGTCCGTAGCACAGGAACCCACATATTTCTTCTCAACTTTGATTCAAGATCCATATGATGGGGCGTATATATATGGAATCATAGTTGTTCACCCCCGATTGTTATGAAAATCACAGGATATACTCCTATAAAAAACATAATATTGAAGAAGTAGTTGAAAACGAAATTCGGTTCGCTCGCTTTAGGAAAAAAAAATGTTACAGCCTCTGCAAAAGTTCTGTAAAAATTCCCATGAGGATCCTCTCTCTTTAAAAGAAAAATTTTTTTTTTCTCTTTTTGAAAATCACAGGAAAAAAAAATAATTACAGCCCTCTCAAAGTTTAAAATTCACCTATAGGAAATAAGCTTATTAAAAAAAATTAGGGCCTCGTGCTCGTTTAATGGCCATCCTAGTTCACGGTATATCGACTAAGATTGGTTTAATTGTCTACATTGAGATATGTTCTTTGTGCATAATCCTAACATAGAAACTTTATCATAATCCTGGATTGTTCAATTTATTGGGAAAAGGTCTAATGGAGTGGATTGTAACCACAACTTGGAGCAGGCTTTAAGCTTGTGTTTGGGTGAATAGTTAGAGTTGAAAGAGATTCTGACTCTGAGTATATCGATATTTTTTCCGAATAATCGAGTTTCTTCTTTTTATATTAGGCCCCATGTTAAAGTACTAGAAAAGCAAAGTTGGTGCCAACAACCTCTCTCATATATTAATTTTATCAAATGCCAAAAAAGAACAACATTTTGCTACAGCAATTTGAAATATAAAAGGAAAAATGTGAAAATCTCATATGAAAGAGCGCATTTATTCGTATAAGACATTTAATCCTAAACATTGGCAGGTAACAGAACGATGCTCAAATATAGTCAGAATGGATATAATAGAGATACGAAAAGAGATATATAGTATATATATAATAGTATATATTATAGATATATAGATTATATATTATATTATAATATATATATATCATGATATAAATACAGCAGAATGTGATCAGTAGAATTATCTAGACAAAGATATTATAATATCTTACAGAAAAAACCAAGTTACAATAATTGGAATCAGCGTATAAAGCTTATTACCAGAAATGTAAAAAAAAAATAATCCAAAAAGAACGATATTTACAGAAAAAATAAACACTTACATATTTGGAATCAGCGGAGAAAATATTATTAGTATGTAAAGTATGGTTTTATTGATTTAAAACTAAGCGAACACCGTTAGGAGTGAAGATGTGGAAGGTCTCAGGGGTCTCAGGGGTCTCTCGGCCTCTAGGTTGGACGAGGGTGGGACTTCGTCCTCCCTCTGTCCGCCCATCCGCTCAGCCCCTAATGGAAAATGTTAATGCTTGAACTTCAATTTTAGGAGGACGAGGGGGGCGAGATGAAGCCCCGTTGTCACCTAGACGGACGAGAGACCCGGACCTCCGGTTCGACTTATCTATGTGGTCTACTTCTCAGGGTGTTGTCGTAGTTATATCTAAATCCATTAAAACGACATCTTACATATTAGCGGCCTATATATCATATTAATATATATTTTTTACTAAACTGTAACGCAATTCCATAATATCGCTAATTCCGTTTTCATGTAAGTCATATCTTTTGACGGATGATTCTACTGAATCATGTTCGTGTAATACTGCCATATATAGTTAATATATATATACTGATATGCGGAAGAGAAATCATATATAGGATATATTATATTAGCATTATACTATAGAGTTATATAAGTATATAATAATAGAATATATATATAGATATATATATTATACTAAAGTAATACTATATATAGCGTCGGGCGGGGGTGACTGGCCCACCTCTTTTAGAGGGGTGAGTTTTTCGATTCATAAATAGACAATGAAAAAATAAAATAAAAATTTCGCCTCATATTAAAAGCACGCGGTAGTACTACAAGTTCTATTTAGATCATCTTTAATCTAGAAAGTTCTTATATTTTTTAAAACAATTATAAATAGAATTATTAATAATAAAAATGTCCTTAAGTAGAATTTCACTTTTCAAAAATCGCAGTTTTTTTTATAAAAGTTATAAAATGAAAAAATTTGTGGATGGATTGTTCAATATTTTTCAGTGGTAATACACTCGAGTATGTGTTAACTTTAAAACGTGGCAAAGTAAAACTTTTTGTTCCAAATAGTATTAGTGCTAAAATCCACGGGGCCTAACCTTGCGTCCAGAATTCACCCACCGTAAAATATGATGGCGGTTGAATCGGACCAACCATGTTTTTTCTTCAATATTTCTTATCTCCATTAATGACATTTTTATTATGTATAATTAATTTAAAATTATAATAAATAGTTACTTATTTTAAGTAAAAAATTAAAATAAGAAATTGAAATTTATATAAAATCGAATTTCCAATTAGGTTCACAAATTTTTGAGCGCGAGAGGTGTAATCGGACCCACCCTTATTTTAATATCTAATTCTTATGTTCAGTTATTGACATTTCTATTAATTATTACTTAACTTTGTAATTATCGAATCACACCTTTTTATATTACAGTAAAAAATTAAAATATAAAAGATTGAATATTACACGTAAAAGAGGAATTTAAAACAAGACTGTCTGATTCACCACCTCAATGAGTGGTCCGATGATCACCCCTCCAGGTGGGCGTGACTGAGACTTTATTTAAACCTTTAATCAAAACTATTATTATAGAATGCTACAATTATTCTTTTTTTCTATGGCCTTATAGGACCTACTATAGGGCCGGATTTTCCAAAAAAAAAAAATCCAAAAAAGTGCATTAGGGAAAGTCAGGAGACAAAGTTATATACCTAAAGTGGTCCAAGTCCCCCCGCCCGGTGCTATATATAAAACACTTAGGACAGTCTACATGTGAGATATTAAAATAAATAATTATGATTTGCTGTGCAGGTTTTTTATATGCACCAAACACAAAGTTTTTTTTTACTTTTATCCAAATCAAAATTGTGTGTGTGAAGTTTATGGTCGCTTTAGAAAACGTTAGAATATCATTTAGTGGGCGGCTTAAGCATACGCTTCGTATTGTGAGTGCATATATACTTTATACAACATACGCTAAATTTTGTTCTCATTATACTATATGACGAGTTATATATAAGAATATATATATATATATATAATAGTATATATATACTATAGTTATATATATATTATATATACTATATCATATATCATATGGGCATCATTGTACCGCACAAGGTAAAAATACTTAGTAACCGGGCGGTTTCTATTTTATGATAAACCGTAAACGTGACATGCCCACTGGCTCGCAGTATTGATAAGTATTGATGACGAAAAAATACCCTTTTAAGCATTTCACCCTGGAATCAAACCTCGGAACCCTACGCGATAAACCCTATGTGTTTTACCCACTACGCCACCAATGAGCTAAAAGAAGAACACCACAATACTTACTATGGTGAATATATGCACCCTCAAGATTAGGGACATGCCACATTTTTCCACGCTCTCACTCTGCTAATAGGGGACCAAAACAGGGGTGACCACACAAGTATAAAAAAAAGTAAATAGTAAACCGGGCTCATCATGTTTATTGATAAAAAAATAGGCAACACTGCACTGGCTGCAGTATTGATAGGTATGATTAAAAGATACCCCCCTTTAAAGTCTATTTCACCCTGCTGCGACATCGAATCTGCGACCCTAGCAGACTAACACGCGATATGTGGTTTGACCACTACGCCATGATGAGCTAAAAAAAAGGGGGTATTCTTATCGATCACTGCAAAAGTATTAAGTAGGCTTACTTATTATTCAATAAAATAGATAAACGCACCCGGTTACTATAAGTATTTTTTTCACCTTGTTGCGCATACCACTGTTTGGACCTATGCCGATGTTGTGAGAAGCAAGAGGAGCGCGACATGTCCTATTTTTTTCCGTGCATAAAAAGTTAAAGACCATTTGTCCTGTTTTGTCCTTTAGCTGCATTGTGGGCAGAGCGTGAGTGTTCAAAACACATAACCGTTCTATCTGCGTAGGGTGCCAGAGTTCGATTCCCAGTATGGTGAAATGTTTAAAATAATAGGTTAATTTATTTATCAATACCTATCAATAATGGTGAGCAGTGCAGTTAACTTATACACTCAATAAAAAGGTATGCGAAAACCCCGGCTCTACTCAAGTATTTTAGTGATGTGCATGGTATTTTTTGTTTTTACCACTTGAAAATTGTTAATAAATGAGGATAAAAAAAAAAAGTTAAACTTGGCTCACAAAAAGGTGCGTAGTGTCACTTACTTTTCTGTACTTGAGGACTAGCAGCCCAGGAAAGGGAGGAGCATTGAACGTAGCTGGGGCCCGGACTGCCGGAAGCTCCAGGGTAAGAATCGTACTGCAGACCGAGTTGGTAGCAACGGACGTACCGAGTAAAGTGACAGCTACGCACATGTTGTAGCAAGTTAACGCTTTTTTTTTCTTCCCCATTTTACCAATCCAAGGTGGGTGAGAAAACAAAAGCAAGGAAGACGGGGCACACGGCGGACGCGAGTGGGCGCGCCGCGCGCCGCGGCTGCGTTCATTTGCTCGTCTGAGAAATTGAACATCTGGAAGGAGTATGATTGAGTGTCAATAAGTTCTAAGTGGGAGAAACAGGAAGAAATAGAATACATGTATAAGAAGGGGATTGGGTATACCAAAAATGTCTTTCTACAACCATTTCCCCGGTTTTGGCGGCCAGCACTCCCCTCCTGGGGGAATGCATGGTCATCGTAGGCTACAACTCACCACCAAGATGGGGAGTGCCAAGTTTGAGAAAGATACAATACCATGTCGCAAACTCAACGCGTTACATAGGTATGGTGCGCGTGCACGAGTGCTCAAATTCTGACTCCTTGTTTCCACTATCTTTTGTGCATTCAGTGCCATTGTCTTCTTTTATCAGGCAGGCAGACCCCCCCCTCCAGGGCGGGTCCCCAGAAACCTTTTACGAATCTGGCTCTTGGACTCCTCCTACTCCTTCCTCCTCTACGGCAATCTCCAAAATTTTCATCCTTCTGATGGTCATTTCAATGTGAGTAGGTGATAGGTATCAGTTTGGAGGAGTCCGGTCTGCGTAAAATAATATTCTACCCGAGGTTAGGGTTATCATTACCACTCAAAATTTGGCAGCAACATCAGGTTACGGTGTTTCCAATGCCTCCCCCCGCGAAGGAGGAGCATTACACCTAAAAAATAGGAAATGACTGTAGAATGCCTGAAGAGAATTTGAGAGAATTATTCGATAGAGGAGGAGGAATAAAGGGATGCATTCAAGAGTTCACCAGGACGCGGCACCGGTGCCTGGAGAAGCAGAGCCCAGCAGTACGCAAGTGCTAGGGCTGGGCGTGCGAGCGTCCGAGCGTATAAGCTTAAAAGCTATATATGAATAATGACCATCATTGAGTCTGGGACATATATATGTTAGTCGAACCCGAAGATCGGTGCGAATATGAAGGTCTTCAAATTTTGCGATTGAAAGGAGGTGTCTGGATAACCCAGAGGGGCTTCCTCTGAAGGAGAACATTGTTTAATTTTTTTATCCCATTGGTGATAAAAGGATGGGAGTAAACAAACAAAAGTGTTATATTTTCGTTAGGACATCCTAATTAACAAAACATTATGAGTTTGCCCAAGTTCCGGATCATTCAATATATGTAGCATCTGAACCAAAAAAAAAAAAACTATAGTATAATATGAAGATACACTATGAAATGTTAAGAAAGTAGTGAGAACTTGCATAAAAAAGTTATTGCAGCCATTTTTTAACATCGATGGGTCGACAGTAGATTACACTGTAGGTTACTGTCACTTAGCAGTAGGTCCATGTTTTATAGATTATCTATGACAAGCTACACAAGAATAGCAGTAAGAAAATTATCAAAACAATAGTTTCAAGGCAAGGGGGGCAGGGGATGTTGGTTTAAGTTGTATACCCCACCAAGCGTTCAAAAAAATTTTTTTTACGCCGCTTCGAACTCATTAATAATAGTGTAATAGGTAGTATTAATAATAATATAGATGTAGTAATATATGTATATATATATAATATATAAAGTAGAGTTTGCCATTATAGTATTAGAATATATATATAGTAATATTAGTATTTATATATATAGGCCAATATATTTAAAATTAATTTATCATGAATTTTTTTCGTAGGAAAAAAACTCTTTCTTAAGTTCAGTAAAGAGTTAGTTAAGTTATGATTATGTAAGAAAGAAGAATTTAGTGCAGGCTTCGCGTAATTCCGAGAAGCTTGGCCCATCTAACAAAAGTTGTTCTTTGAAAAAAACTGGAATGACCTTACGATAACTTTTTAACCTTAGTAAAATTTATTAATCAGGGAAAAGTGCCCAGTACAGTGACTCCTCAGTACAGAATATTCCCGGGCTATAAATTGACTGTAAAATATATACTATACCGGGTAGAATTAGTAATAATACTATAAGAAAGAGAAATCTTCTAAATACTGTAATGATTTATTTGCTGATAGAAGTAATATATATATAGGGTGAGGCTATAAGTATATATATATAATATTTATCATTACTAATTTATTAATGAAAAGTTCTATCTAGGTATAATAAGTAATAAATAGGAGAGGGTATATATATATTAGTTTCCTTAAAAAGTGAGTTCTTTGAAAAGAAATTGTCGCCCAATTTACAATGTTGAAGGGCATAATCTGAGGCAATATCCAAATTTTTTATCATAAGGTGTCGCGGAGTAGTCTGGCGGGACTCGTCTGACGGAGGAATATAATAGTATATATAGGGTATTAATAATGATATCAGTAATGAGTATATAGGTATAGGTATATATATCTACTAGGTATATATGTATCGATGTTACTAAATATTAGCATGCGGTATATAGGTATCATATAATAGAATGTATATATAAGTGTATATATATCTAGTCATATGTGGGGCTGATTCTCCGATCTAGTGTTGAGTTAGAGTTGAGCAGTTCTAACCAATTGTTGAAAACATCCTTCAGCATCAAAGGACTGATAGAAGACTTTTCAGCTGAAAGAAGCTAAAATGCCGTATTTTGTACAAAATTAACTGAGAATTTAAGACAAGTTTAGGTAATTATACATTACATTATCGCAGTATTTAGAAAGGAATCTTAGTATATATTAATAATAAGTTATGATTAAGCATAATTGTTTTACTTTATTAAATAGGGGAAAAAGTGTCAAGTCTTATAACAATGTTAAATTAAACAAACAATTTTGATAATTTGAGAAATTTGCTTTAATAGGTAAATGATATAGATGAGATATGACTATTATCCGATTTTATGGAAATTTTTAATTTGGCCCAATCACAGAGGTCAATAACATGAATTTAGTTTCACACTTTTAATAGACGACCTAGAAAAAAAAAAAAAAAAAGGAACTCTGCATGATTTTCCTGAGGCAAACAAGGCTTTGCATGTTGGATTTATCAAAAAAAAAAAGAATGAAGATGAAATATTGTAATGATAATTACTTGGGTATATAAATGAAAACATAGAGGTAGATAATGTAGAAATGGAACAAGTACACAACTGTTTGTCATCTTAGGGCATTATATTCTGCATGATCCAGTACATCGTTACCTTCTGGGTCATGGCCTTTCCCGAATTTGAAAGAGGAGTGCAACACATTGATGTTCCAAAGGTTCAGCATTGTAGGTAGAGCGAAAGTTATAGAAGATGTGGTCCATAAATAAAAAGATAACTAGTACAAACCCTGTAAGTGTCCACATTCAAGTTTACTCTTTGACAAAATAGAAAATTGATTGAAGACCCGATATATAAACCAAATCGTCTCTTAACAGCAGAATAAACAATTAATCATTATATTTTTTATTTTTTTTGAGTAAAATAAGTAAAAATAGAAGAAAATGGAGAATATTCCAAATGTCAAAACTAGATATTCAACACACTTCATTTTCTTTTGTATGAAATCTCAAAATCTTCAATTGTTAAAGCATTAGAAAAATTATTAATTATAAAATAATAATAAAAAAAACTAATAAAAATATATTTCACATTAAATGACCAATTATTATTTAAAAAAATTAAACTTGTAGCTACTTTTAATGTAAAATGGGTAATTTTTTGAATTTTTTTTTGTTGAAGTGCCAAAAATCAGAAATTGAAATTAGACCCATGTTTAAATATTTATTTTAAAATTTAAAGCTTCGTAAATGTTATAGCATAACGAAAATCTATATCAGATAGTAGTACTGGTATAGGTTAGGTATATTATATCGGAGAGTATACCAGGGTATAGTAGATATCCATATATATATACTGACTATACTAGTATCATCAGAAAGCATATAGTAGTATATATGTATATAATAAGTTTATTAGATTAAAGTAGCTATAATAGTATATAGACTTATATATTAAGAAATAATATAAGTAGGGTAGGTACTACGTATATTGTGACGTAATTAAGTATACCAATAGTAATTTGATATATATATATTACCGTAAAGAATCACAACTATCGTCGACAATTCCCTCCAGTTCAAATCCAGTTGAAGGGAGTTGCCAAAAATCAGAATATTGAAATTAGACCCATGTGTAAAATATTTATTTTAAAATTTAAAGCTTCGTAAATATTATAGCATAACGAAAATATAAAGAAAACTGTAAAGGAAAATATTCTTTTAGCAGAAATAATTTTGAAAAATGCGAATAATATTCAAATGGTTGGGACTCCTCGTGATGTTGGGGGTAATCCTGAGTACTATTGACGACACGCTGTGGGTAAAATGAGCTTTGGACCCGGAGGCTCGCGGTACCTTGTAAGATATATGGGACTTGGATTGTACAGTGAGTATGATATTAACAACCTGAAAGAAGATCAAGATAGTAAAGATATTATTAAAATTAATTTGTGTGGAAAATACACATGAACTAGCTGAAGCAGATTTTTTACTCTTGTTAAAGATCAATAGATAGGCAAGGGAGTACCGGCAAGATGGCCGTGTTTTTTCTAAAATTTTGAACTTTTTTTTTTTATTGTTTTAAACTAAAATCAAGGTCGTTAGTAGCCCATATTCTAAATTTTATTTTTTTCAAAAATTTAAAACTCAAATCTATGTTAATCCAAATCGTAGTATATGAGGAAAAATGTAGGAAAAAACTATTTTAGTAAATTTTTGAAAAAATTACAGGAAACTTTATTTGATTGTCTATAGTTACAATGTTTGTATTATAATTACAAGATATTGAAATAATATATTTTTTAACAAAAATACGCATGCTATGCGTTATATGATACGTCAACTTTATTAAAGCGAAAACTTATATATACAAATTACTCATAGTTTCACCCGCAAATTACCCTGATTATTATCCCATCAACAATCCACCATTAATTATTCGAATAAAGCGAATAATGTGACAGAAGAGATTATTGTATACAATCAAACACTCTGTACTTTACACTTTTAGATATTATTTTAGGTTCAGCGAGATTTTAAGTCCATCAGCTGGATAATGTGGCCGGCAGATTACAGACTTTCTGTTTCACATTTTTAGGATATCTGAAATAAAGGGGAAATTTTTTTGACGTTAATATTCGTCACTGATTAATTTAATATTTAGCCAATAATTGAGTATATATATTTTTTCTATACAAAAAACACTCAATTGAAGTTCCTAATTTAAAGTTGAGTATTGGTCATATGAATTGTTTGAAAATGGTTATTGCTAGGTCTTTATTATTGTTTATGTTCAGATTTGCAATATTTTTAGAATGTTTAATTTTCTGTTTGCTGATGATAATTATGGTGTTTTGAGAAGGTTAAATGTATGCCTATAGTTAAACCTAATATTTTTGGTGTTTTGTTTAGTGGTATTAGTGTGTTGTTTAGTAGGATGTTAGGGTGTAAGTTGGCTAGATGTTTATCTGCGGTGATCAGTGCCACAGAGGATTTGTTGGGAGATGTGGTCATTCTGTTGTTGTTTAACCAGGTTTGTATTTGTTCTCTGCATTCTTGTGTTAGTTGGGTACTTGGGTTGTTGTTTCTAGGTTTTGGTGAGTGGTTGCTATAGTTATGTCGTTTGGGTATGTTGTGATGTTTGTGTGTGTTGTGGTTGAAGTTGGTAAGAGAGATTTGGTATTGCGTTTAAAATTGTGGCATGCGGTTGATCATAAATTGCTCCATTGGGCACGCCGTTTTGCCACTGTGAATAGTTTTGGATGGTCTATGGTTTCTGTGTTTAACTGTGGCTGTTCTGCCTGGAGAAAATTGGCTATCCATTTTTTGTGTGTTTGCCATCGTGTATTAATAATCTTTTCACTAGGGTATGGTCGGTACTGTGTCAAAAGCTGTGTTGTATTTGAGTGTACTATTGCTGATGTACCTATGGATTTGTGAGTTGGGTAGCGGTTTTGTTTAAGCGCCATTTCGAACAATGGGTTGGATGATGTTTGTGAGGCTGTAGTGGTTTGGTGTTGATGGTTTGTATCCATGTGGAATAAGTTGCGG
>JABUQX010126272.1:15000-26935 GCA_015478945.1 Trachelipus rathkii
AATCAAATAATAATAATAATAATAATAATAAAAATAATAATAATAATAATAATAATAATATTAATAATAATAATAATAATAATATTAATAATAATAATCATAGTTATAATAAATAATAATATAATAATGATCATAATAATAAAAATAATAAAATAATAATTATAGTAATATACATAAAAAACACCATAAATTTAACCCATGGTTTCACTACTTAAATTCCCTTTTTTATTAGCATAACTTAACTCTCGTGTGTGTGTTTCCTCACTTTTGAATTCCCGCGCATCAGAGTTTAATAAATATCCTCACGCACAAATACGCTCATACACATACACATACACATACACATACACATACTTCAGCATATATATATATATATATATATATATATATATATATATATATATATATATATATATATAAAAATATATATATATATATATATATATATATATATATATATATACCTATGTACTATAACTAGACATATACATACACATATCTCTTTATATATATATATATATATATATATATATACTAAAATCAAAATTTCAGAATCCTTTTTTGTCAACACTCACTATAATTACATACCTAAGCCTTTGTTAAACACACACGTTAATTCCACTTAATCCTTATACTTCAAATTCCTTAAATATTCACAAATCCAAATACCCTTCTTTTTTAACACATCCAATATATCTAATTTGAAAACACTTCCTAATTTAACTACTAAATTGGAAGCTAGCACATAATTGTCGACAGGTAAAATGGTCGTCAGGTCAAATAGTCGACAAAAAGTTGTCGACCAAAATGCTGCCGGCAATTTTGACATTTTTTGAAAAGTGATGATAATTTGACAATAAAATTTTTTTATATCAATTATGAGATAGAATTTACTATCGTATATTATATTGACAAGATTTTTTTTTCTTTTTTATTTAAAGATACCCCAAGGGTATACCGCATCGATGGTAGGAGTCGGGGTCTCTCAGCCGTTCCGGGGAACTACGGTAGGACTAATTCCCCCCATCTGGGGATGGTCTCTGGAACCCCCGCCCTTTGGTATTTTGGTGTCGCGGGGGCTCCTGAGCAATTCTAATATGGGGTATGGAAATTGTCCCCCATCTATTTCCCTATTTTTGCACATATATATATATATATATATAATATATATATATATATAATAATATTATAATATATGTATGTATATATATAATAACTATATATATATATATATGTATATATGTATATGTATATATAATAATATATAATAATAATAATAAATCAATATATATGTATATATAATATAATATAACTGTAATAATATATGCTATGCTGCAGCTGCTAATAATATATAATATGTAATATGTAATAATATGTAATATTATAATATAATATGTATAAATGTATATATATATATAATAATAATAATAATATATGTATATAATAATAATATAAAAATATATATAATAATATATAATAATAATATATATATATGTATAATATATATATATATAATAATAATAATAATATATGTATATATATGTATATATATATAATATAATATATATATGTAATAGCTAACAATAATATGTATATATATAATAATAATATAAATAATAATAATAATAATATATGTAATATATAAATAGTAATAACAATATGTAAAATATAATATAATATATATATATATGTATATAATATATATATATATATATATATATATGAATTTATATGTATAATAATAATAATAATATATGTAATAATATATATGTAATATAACATAATAATAATAATATAATAATATAACAATAATAATAATATAATATAATAATAATAATAATAATAATATATAATAATATATAATAATAATATAATATATATGTAATAATAATAATTATATTTATTATAACATCAAAAAAAAATATATATACATATAACATTATATATATATATATATATATATATATGTATATATATACCCCCTATATATATATATATATATATATATATATATATATATATATATATATATATATCTCTTCTATTTTGTTTATTTTAGTATTTTATTGATCGATGCCTAGCTTCTCATCGATTATTAAATGTGTCGACGATTTGGACAAAATTAGCGAAGAGGAAAATATTTATCGACAAATCTGTCGTTAAAGATGGTATCCACAATTGACATCTTCGAGACATTTTGAACAGGAGCATGTTATTGTTATTTATCGGCAATTTTGTAATGTTAAAACGCAGCTTGGATGATCCTATTTTACAAAGTGTTACATTTTTTGCTATATAAACGAGTGATGAGTCGTGCATTCCTTAACGCAGGCGTTAAGGCTTGTCTTTGAGCGCGGTAAAGCCCGCGCTCGAAGACAACGAAATGATAATAATAGTAAAGATAAAAAGGTAAAAATAATTTATTAAATAACGATTTTTAATTCAGAAATTAACATCATTTATCAAATGGCCATATATAGTGGACGTAAAATAGAATGTTTAAAATTAATAATACAATAGAATAGATATAGATATAAGATATCTAGATATTTTTTCATCAAAACTAATAATAATTTAGGAATTACGATTTTTTCCAGCTTTTAATCGTATAATGACCTGGTCGTTTCTCGTAATTCGGTGGCATAACGCCTCTTGCACTGAATAAATCGACAAAAAATGAGATTATAATTAAATTATTTTTATTTGATTCAAGATTCGTTAAAAATTATTCGACTAATAAATAATCTCCTTCTTTCGTATATTTTTTAGATCCGTTTTGATTTCGATGATCGTGCCATCAACGATGAACGGAGAAGAAATTATCAAATCGTCCTCAACGGAAACAACGATTCAAAAACTCGAATCTGGAAGTACTAATCGCGCTCACGGCGAAACGAATCATCGCAGATGTACCAATAAACTTTTTGGCAAACTCCTCTCATTGAGGGAGAAACACAGGAGCGGCCAACGCTGCGTAAGAAGATCGAGGAAGGGCGTGGCGAAATCAGTTTTTTACCGAGACTCCAGTCAAAGAAGCTCGCCTTGTGTCGGCGCAGAGGTAAGCAAGTTGGCGGATCCCCGTCTAGAAAAGCTTCATGACGCCCCGATACCACCACCCTCCATTCCGGACGTCGTCGAGAAGGCGAGCTGCTCCCGAGATCCGTTGAAAAACATAGCCGAGATTTCGGATACGAAAAAAGAATCCAAGTCTACATCTCCACCGCCTTCGTATTCTGACGCCGTCACAATTAAAGAGAAGGAGAGCCACCCCGAGGACCCATCGAATGAAAGTGTCTCGGGGGTGGAAAAAATGGTCACGAACAAAAGTAGCGGTGAATTGATCTCGCCGCCTCCTTATTACGTAGCTCGTGACAACGGAGATGTGAAGAAATACGACCCTCAACGTCCGCAAATTTTGGAGGAGATCGGCTATTCATTGGAACGTAGAGTGACTATATAGAAGGTTGTTGAAGGATCGTAGATCGCGGTTTTGCCATTATAAGAGTGAAAAAAATCAAAACCGACTACAAAATACGCCAACGCCGCATCCGCCAGCGTACCTTAATGCCAGACATGCGTCTGGCAATGGCCAGGCGCGACTGCAACGCAAATACAATACCGCGTTCATCCAGATTTTAATCGAGCCTCGTACACCCTTTAACGCTGGAAGTAGCGCTTACCACGAATGATTTACGGCCGGCCGCAGGAAACTCATAAAAGAAAAAGTATTTGAAATCCCACCGGCGATAAGAAATACATGTCATGGCATTACTCCGAAAAAATTTGTTAATCAAATAAAGAAAATCCGCCTTCCAAAGCAACCAGATGAAATTGCTGTTGCAGAAAAACCAGATGCAGCGTGCCAGTAGCGCAGCAGCTAACAGTGACAGTAAGCGGCACAAGCAGTGACAGTAGCGCGCAGCAGCAGCGACGGACGTACAGCGACAGCGACGAGAGGGCTAGCGCAAACAAAGAAAGTAATGAAAAACTAACCTGCGATAACAAACGAAAGAAAGAAATTCAAGCGAGGGAAGAATCGCGACCAATGACTCAAAAATTACAAAAGAGAAGCAAGTTCCAGCAAAAACAAAAATGTAGGTTCTCCACAATCGAATCATTCCCGCAAGTACATCCGACTATCTTTGAGACCGCGAACCCACTCAATATCCGGAAAATAAACCATGCGAAGAATGGAGTACAGTTCCTCGAACCCAGAGGGAATATGGACGGCCAACGTTCAGGAGCCAAAAGACGGAAGTACGTAGGCCTGGCGCGCATTACTCGTCGAAGACAACTCGTCGGCGGAGTCCAGCTTATTGATAACAGCGAGCCTCGCGACACGGTCGTCACTTTCGTCTCTCAGAATCCGATTGTCGAAAATATGCCGAGAAGTGCACCTAATCGTACTTTCTACACCGAAACTAGACAGGCAGAGTTCCACGACGCGATTTCATACCCTAATTAAAAGTCTCAGCTGCTAAAATAGCGTAAGAGGTGCAGCAACGTCCGAGATCTTAGGGATAGAAGAATAGACGTGCCGCCACGAGAATCGGAACCGCCTAATCATCATTATAAAACAACATAATTAAAATGGATATTGGAAATCTGATATCGGATGAATCTTAAGGATAAAATGGCGGCGAGAGAAATTGGCAAGGATCGATCGAAACTGAAGATACGATAAGGACTCCAGGGAAGGCCGAGGTTGAATGGATTACCATACCAGCAAGAAGCATCCCACACAACGTGTGATAAGCATTCGAGACCCGCCGACCAAGGAATATACGAGGTAATTTCCATGTTAGAATGTAATTTATTGTTTTAAATATTTGAATAGTTTCTAACTTTTATAATATATAAGGATATATAGTTAAATAAATATAATATCATATATAAATTAAATATCTAATATATATACTATTATAATATATATTTTAAATCTTTCAGATCTCTATATTGAAATTCCTTATATATATATATATATATATAAATATGAATAGTTTTAAATAGTTAAATATTTTGATTAATATGGATCAGTGAATATGGTAGATATAGGAATTATTATGATAATGCAATAAAGTACAGAAGAGTTTTTGCTCTAAACAATTTCTTAACATCGATAAAAATAAGAAATAAAATGTATTTTTTTTGTGATCGTTTTAATTTAACTCTCAACTAATAATGTTAGTCGCATTTCTTAGGTTGTGTATAACTTCTGGATTAGGGACTACGAGACCCGAATCGAGAAGAAAAGGCCGCTAAAACAACTAAAATTGAGCAATGTTATTGATTTACTAAAAGATATGTTGGCCAGCTGCGAATCTGTTACCGCTTATTAGAAGAAAGCTTAATGAAATTCGAGTAAAGATGGAGAGGGCTCGATCAGTTCCGAATATGGCACGAAATGCAAGAAAAATATGAAAAATCTCGATTGAAAATAAATAACGCTTTCAAAAAAGGTATTGCTCCAGCGTATTCTTAGTAGCACACGAGTAGAAAACGTGATTCAAGATGGAGATGAATGTCTCAGCGAGAGATAAAGGATTAGTAAAAAAGTAAGCGAGGTTCTATTGATGAGAATGAGAGTAGGAGAATGGATCGATGGTTGTATTCTCATTACGCTAAAAAGTTTACTCGAAGCGGCGATGAATGATAATTTCAATCTAAAAAGAACGAGGAAAGATGAAAAAATATTGCATCGATCCAGCGAAAACGGAAGCCGAGGTTTGATGACAAAAATCGATTGGATGTTGGCGATTTTACTTGAGAGAGATGACGGCGAATATACTATCGTCGGTTCTAAACGTAACATATGTTAAAATCTCCTCAGACATCGAGAAAATAATCGGAAAACAAGCACAAATCGGCGGTTCGTGGGATAGGCTGATTAAACACATCGACGAACTGACCGGACGAATTAAATATACGACATTTTGTTGAGCGACCATCTAAGAGACCTATGGTGCGAACTTTAAGGCCGATCAAACCGAATGTCGAGATAAATTAGCTGAAAGGAACAAAATTTACGGTTTGAATTCGTGCCCCACGACGACGACAAAAACGAATCGCCTTGACGACCTTCCCTCATGCGGGCTTGGAATTTTTAAACGTCTTGAATTTCACACGGAAATTCCATCACATCTCTCGATGGCGTGAAAAAAATACGGAGAATTCTCGAAAATAAAAATGGAAGGTTTTCCTTTATACCTCTTTCGGATATTATCGAAAAGAAAGGAAAACGTGACGTCGCTTTGCGAGCTCCAGGAGAAATACAGCTTTTTAAGAGCAAAATGGACTCGCCTGATTAACCTAGAAAGAAAGTGGAATAGAACACTTATCCGGAATAACGAAGGTTGAACTTGCGACGACTGTAAGTACGAATGAAATCTGACTATTGCATTATTAAGCTAAAACGACAGAATATGGACGACAGAGACTAACCGCTTAAGATAGCGTGATTTCTCCAAAGGTTGTGGAAGAATAATACCAAGGACAAGAGAAATTGGATGGAAAGTCAATTTGTGTGTGAGAGAAGTAGCTTTTATTAATCGCGATGTCCGATTATGCGTTTAAGTTTTTTCTTAACAGATAAAAGTATATAAAAATCTAAATACCTAGGTATTGTATTTCCTATTTACGCACTTGTTCTTTGAATATCAAAGGTTACAAATGAGTGTCTTTGACGTAGTAAGTTCTACACATACTTTAATTTCAACTGGGTCTCGAGTTGAAAATATAAAGCATCAATAATATGCAATCTTCACTTAAGGAAATTTCCGATCAAACTTTTAAGTAAAGTTATTAAAATATTGATGCTCAAACGCATCAATATATCGCACTAAAGGTAACGTTACCTTGTGAAGTTTAAAAATTCGTAAAAAAAATAATCAGCATACGTGAATGCAAATCACTATAGATTAGTTATGGACCACTGATATGAGGATAGCTTAGTTTAGCGGCTAAATTCGCTATGTTTTTATTCTGTTGGAAAAATTTTTAAAAAGGGAACAATCAATATTAAAGTTTTGGCACAATCCCATAATAAAGGGACGGTTTTTTGTTCGATCAACCTTACCGTAAGTTCTACAACAAGCTTTAATTTCAGTATGATGATTGTGATTATTTAGCAGCTAAATTGGCTCCATTCAACCATATGTCCATGCTCCCATCTCTAATTTTTCACATTTTTATGTAGTATAATCACCATTTTTAAAGGGTAATACTTGCCAATTAATGAGAAGGCTGCAGAAGGGCAAGAGCGCCAAATCGCGTAAATTACTTTGCAAGAACGGCAGATTAGACTTTATTTCGTTATTTTCGATTCCTGCCGGCTTCTTTCTATCCAGGTCGATAATCACGTTTATTGATCGCTCGTAGCTAATAGAATTTCCATTCGATTATTTTAGGCAAAAACTAGGCTAAGCAACTCTTCCATATCCCCATTCCGAAGCCATCAACAACATTTTGAACAATATATATACAAAAGAAAGTATTTTGTTTCGTCAGCTCGATCTACTTTCCGAGGCATGCAAAATCGAAAAGATAGCTAGTTGGACAATATATAATATACTAGTACGCGAAAAAAGAAATCGCGTTTTTATGTCAATTTATTTTCAGTTCTCACTGTTATTTTCATATACTATAGAATCAACATTCTCCGGGCGTCTTATAGGAGAAGTAAAAACTATAAAACGGCAATTCTTCAGCCTCCTCGTCTGCAGTAGCACCGATGTCCGCGCAACTCCCTAATTCCTAACAGACGATTGTAGTGGTTGCAATTAGTTCTTAGGGGGAGGATATTGAATGATTGTCTGACGGTGACGAAACTATTTGCACATTCTACCGCAGTAATTTTTTGACCCTGCCAACGGGTTTCTTGCTTTTTTCAACTTTCATTAGTAGTTCCTGGCCACCAAGAGATAGCTTATTTATTTCATCGAATGTTTGAATTCTTAATGACTTGAAGTCATTTAAGTACCAATGCTCTATTTTCAAAAAAAAAAATGTCAAAGACGCCGGCCCCTTCGATTCCCGGTATTATCTCCTAAAAGGATTATTCCTCGTAAAACGCGACAAAGGATTCAAAATTGAAAAATGGGTTTCTTTCGCTCATTTTTCTTCTTCATTCGCGATGATCGCGCGTATGACCCAAGGTAGATTGAAGGAGCAACGTTAGATAATATAAATCGTAAGTTATCATACTCGAATAAACAGTAGGCTCGTGTCGTATTGGGAATCGTCGAGAAATGAAAAGTGAGAAGCTCGATTTGATATGGAATTAAAGGATGATCCCTAAAAGATTGAAAAAAATATTTTATAATGTAATACTTTTTATTTAACTCTCAAAGATAATAAAATATATTATTTTTATAATCTTGTATTTTGTTTATATATAAATATATATATCAATGATATATATATACATATTATATATATATATTAAATATTCTATATATATATTATATTATAGTATATATAATTCCTTAAAAGGAATGCTTAGGGAAATAGGGAGCAACTTTGGTTATTGCGGAATGCGGTGGTATAGCAAAGAGCCAAAGAATGCAATGAAGTGTCATAGAAGGAACGAGGTACTTGAAGTCAATGGCAAGGAGAATAACCGCTTGCATAGCTTCTGGGAAGGCCATTTTGAGGATATTACATACACTTTGGAAAGATTCGGACGAAAATGCTTGAAACAAATGGAACATCAAGACAAATTTGTGAAAATGAAAAATGCGAATGTTTGGAACAAGTTACGTTTGTGAATTTTTTCCATAAGTAGAAAAAATAATGTCAACGTAATGCAATATTCAATCTATCACATTATGACTAACTGGTAGGAGGGCATGTATTTACGCCTAAATTTCCGCTTATTTAATTTTTTTTATTTGGTGAAAAGATTTCAAAAGGAACAACAATTAAAATTTGGTGAAGAAGCCATATACAGGGAAAGGTTTGTTCCATCATCATTACGCAAATGGTTTTTATTCCGTGAAATTTGTGAAACTTGTTCCAGGACCCGTCCCCTATAACTATGAGAGTACGTAAGGACAGTAGGATGATAAGTTTACGATTCTCAAATTATCTGGGTTATTGGCGTGTTCGCCATGTTATATGATTCGCCAACGTAGACCTAGCAGTTGAATTATAATAATTACTGTGTGCTATACGGGTTGTTATATTCTATATATTTATCAAAAAAGTAAACAAATATCATTTAAGGAAAATAATCTTTCCGTACGTGAATAAGGGTTGTAGGATCATACAGTTTGGATATATAGAACATGGCACACTATGCATCTTCATAAAGAGGTTGAAATCCGACCGAATGAGTCCGAAGCCGAGAAATCGATAGTTGTATATAAATCTATCATACTTAGAATAAATTAAAGGTAAAATTACAACGTAATGTAACACTAATTTCTTTAATTTACACTTTAGGTATAAGGGAGAAAATAAGCCTGTCAATATATGGCATCTTACACTTCTGGAAATGTCCGATCTAAATTCTTTGTAATATATACAATGATTATATTTCGGTAGAAAAATTCCTAAAGGGCAAACAATTTAAGATTTTTGGGAAAAGCATAATTAGAAGGAACGGTTTTGTTACCAATCACTTACGTGATATTTTGCGGAAAGTTTGAAAACTTGTCTCAGGACCCCCTCGTCCTCTAAAACAATGAGTGGTCCGTAAGACTAACGACTGATCTTTAGTTTACGATATCTATTGACCTCGGTTAGTGCCAATGTTGCGCAATGTAATATAATAACTGTAAGAACCTAGCAGGTGAAATATAAATTATAGGGCAATACTACGTTGCTACTTTTTTTATCTCTTTTGGTTATTCCGAGTATAGATATTTTGATTCTCTTTAGTACAAATTTGGCGCATTTCGTTCGAGGCGATCAATAGAGGTGATAATTGGTTTTACGATAGTTTAAGGCTAATAAAATGGAGAACCTTCGATATTTTCCTCTTTTAGAGTCCATTAGAAGTGTAAGTACGAAACTATTAGTAAACTAGAATTACATAAAAAAAAGAAAAATTATTCGTTTTATATAGCATTCCTATATAAGCAGCGCGTCGCGCAGCTGACCGCAACCGCATAATGACAGCAGTAGTGTGTATATATACAACGTGATCCTCGTTGTTCGTTCTCACTGTCTCCGCAATAGAGCTATAAATAAATTTTTTTTATGTACAAAAGGATAAAAAATTAACACGCGGAGACGATATTTCGAAACGGCCAGAGACATTCGACAAAGGTGCTTCGGAATCGACGTCAAACACACCCGCATATGAAAGAGTGATAGTGTTAATTGATGAAAATATTCAGATTAAACAGAATATTTCAAAATGAATTGCTATAGCGCAATTTTAAAGTTGATATATCATTCAGACAATATACAAAACTTGTTTTTTGACCTCGAGACACGAGTAATTACTAATGCAAGGAAATATCTATCGATAAAAGAGCGAAAAGCAAATATTAGATAGGCTTATTATCAGTAATCGAATCAAATGAGAGCAGAAAGACATTGTACTTTTTTAACTTATATAAATGACGATTGAGATTCCTATAAAAATCACTCTTATGCACCTAGAGCAGTACCCTTGAGTGAGCTAAAAACATGGATCTCCGAATGGAGTGCCGCTGCGCCGGGACTAACCGCGCTGCCTGCGGCTGCGTGCGCTGCGCGCGATTCCTGCTGATTTCTGCCTGTGTCGCGACATCGTGATTACAATGAATACGCGTAGAGCTTTTGACTGTTTAAGTCACTTTATTAGAAGGCCAAACGTTAAAAAAATTACCGATTTTGAGCACAAAAGAACTTACTGAAACAAGTCAGAAATGTCATAAGGTTGACAAATCTTGCCCGGAAAGAAACTTCGAGAGCTCTAAAGTATTTCGATTCTTCCAAAATTTATCACACGTTACAACTGACTGCAAATGCGCGTCCTAATTTTTTAAGACAGAACGAAAGGAGAAAAATTTTGCAATCGTTTATGTTTGGCGCTCACACCTGTTAAGTTAAGCAGTCGCGAACGCTCTATATAGGTCAGCGGAGTTTTTTAAATAATCGAATTCAACATTCACGAATTGATTTATCGAGCCCGATACAGATAGGTGGAGAAGGTTGAAATTCCTTCGTTTAACCATTTAACGACATTGGTTGTAGATTATAACGTCATCGAAGAAATTATGGAGATCTCCTCATTGTTTAATTTAAATAAAATCGGTATTCGTTTAAACCACATTCACCCTTCAACTGTCTTTGATAGCGATCGCGTATTGATGTTGGTTAAAAAAACTAAAGTGGAGGTGTTAGAGCTGATATTGAGCTTCTACTCGGAAGAAGAATTATTTCCCAATTACACCTACCCTTTTTTGTTCGACATGCCGGGCGAATTCGAACATTGCGTTAGACTTAGATGCAAATTGTGCCACGAGAAACGCTTAACTAGTATATTTATGGTGGTCGAAATCGAAAATCGAAGAATAATGGAATGGGAAATCACCGAAAAGGGATCTGAAATTTATCCGAAAATTCCGGATAAAAATAGAGTGGATGAAGAAACGTCATATACTGACATATCATATTCAGAAGAGCAGCGGGAAATAAGAATGATGAGTAATAAATTTTATCAAAAGTTTAGTGAATTTCGTGAAATAAACAAAATAATCGCACGAATGTGTCTCTTGTGTAGGTCAATTCGTTACGTTATGCAGTTTTTAATGCGCTACTTTTTTGAGCGTTCAACCAGCAATTTTAAATATACGGAAGGACGATGCCGCCCACCTTTTTGCCAGACGAATCACACGATATTAGAAGAGAAAATAATCGGCGCTTGGGATATGAATTTTTTTAGAACCAATTTGCGAAGGATGATCAGAAAAACCGATGGTTTCCTCGAGCTGAAGATAGGAGA
>JABUQX010126273.1:0-2500 GCA_015478945.1 Trachelipus rathkii
ATATATATATATATATATATATATTTATATATATATATATATATATATATATATATATATATATATATATATATATATATATATATATATATATATATATATATATATATATTTACCTATATATATATATATATATATATGTCCATATAGGCCCTGTTATGTTTTAAGACTCCGTCAGTTTTGATTTTTTTTTTGTTTTTTTTTAACAGATTTAGATCTTTGGTTCAGTTTTTATTATAAAGAAGAACTTCTAAAAATAGCAACGTTTATAATATATATATATATATATATATATATATATATATATATATATATATATATATATATATATATATATATATATATATATATATAACTATAAATATATTTTATATATATATATATATATATATATATATATATATATATATATATATATATGTGTGTATGTGTGTGTAGGTGTGTGTGTAGGTGTGTAGGTTGTGTGTGTGTGTGCGTTTGAGTATGTGGTTTCTTCGATGTATTTGATAATAAATACTGTAACTTGTAATATTATAATTGTAATTAGTGATAATTTAGTAATTCACTGCTATCCACTTTGCAAATCAATGTTTTTAATGAAAAAGCTCATTGGTATTCATTAAACTTCCTTTTCACTTCAGTAAAAAAAAAAAAAAAAAAAAATTTCCACTTTTTTTCAGAAAACATTTTCGAGAAATTCATTTTAGTCGAATTAAACTTCTTCTTCTTCTTCTTCTTCTTCTTCTTCTTCTTCTTCTTCTTCTTCTTCTTCTTCTTCTTCTTCTTCTTCTTCTTCTTCTTCTTCTTCATCCTTCTTCTTCTTCTTCTTCTTCTTCTTCTTCTTCTTCTTCTTCTTCTTCTTCTTCTTCTTCTTCTTCTTCTTCTTCTTCTTCTTCTTCTTCTTCTTCTTCTTCTTCTTCTTCTTCTTCTTCTTCTTCTTCTTCTTCTTCTTCTTCTTCTTCTTCTTCTTCTTCTTCTTCTTCTTCTTCTTCTTCTTCTTCTTCTTCTTCTTCTTCTTCTTCTTCTTCTTCTTCTTCAAGCTTCTTCTTCTTCTTCTTCTTCTTCAAGCTTCTTCTTCTTCTTCTTCTTCTTCTTCTTCTTCTTCTTCTTCTTCTTCTTCTTCTTCTGCAGAATTCTTCTTCTTCTTCTTCTTCTTCTTCTTCTTCTTCTTCTTCTTCTTCTTCTTCTTCTTCTTCTTCTTCTTCTTCTTCTTCTTCTTTCTTCTTCTTCTTCTTCTTCTTCTTCTTCTTCTTCTTCTTCTTCTTCTTCTTCTTCTTCTTCTTCTTCTTCTTCTTCTTCTTCTTCTTCTTCTTCTTCTTCTTCTTCTTCTTCTTCTTCTTCTTCTTCTTCTTCTTCTTCTTCTTCTTCTTCTTCTTCTTCTTCTTCTTCTTTTTCTTCTTCTTCTTCTTCTTCTTCTTCTTCTTCTTCTTCTTCTTCTTCTTCTTCTAGAATTTTTAATGTGGTTATTAACGATGTAGATAATTATAAATCCTTCGATGTCATTTACTTAGACTTTCAAAAGGCATTTGATACCGTCCCTCATCAAAGATTATTGGAAAAGCTTAGAGCTCATGGTATTCGAGGAAGACTTTTAAATTGGATTAAAAATTGGCTTTCGGATCGACAACAGCGAGTCGTTATCAATGGTGAATGCTCAGATTGGACGAATGTTACAAGTGGTGTACCCCAAGGATCTGTCCTGGGTCCAATACTGTTCATTATATATGTAAATGACATAGATGACAATATTTTAGGCAATATTTCGAAATTTGCGGATGACACGAAACTTGGAAATCGCATAACATGTGAGAAAGATTATCAATTACTCCAGAGCGATTTGAATAAGATTGTAAATTGGTCAAAAACATGGCAAATGAAATTTAATACCGATAAATGTAAAGTTATACATTTTGGGAGTAGGAACAATGAATATGATTACAAAATAGATGACACAATTATCAAAGTTGTCAGTGAGGAAAAGGATCTAGGAGTATTAATTAATAAGGATTTAAAGTTTGCGAAACAATGTGCTGAAGCTGTTAAAAAAGCAAATAAAGCTCTAGGATTTATTGCCAGAAACTTCGAATATAAATCTAAAAATATAATACTTCCTCTCTATAAAACATTAGTTAGGCCTCATCTGGAATACGCAGTGCAGTTTTGGAGTCCATACCTCAGAAAAGACATAGAAAAAATTGAAAGAATTCAAAGAAGAGCAACTAAATTAATCCCTGAATTGAGAGGTAAATCATACGAACAACGACTACGTGAATTAGATATCCATTCTTTAGAGACAAGAAGATTGAGAGGAAAATTAATTGAAGTTTTCAAGATACTAAATAAATTTGACAATATCGATTACAGGCAATTTTTTTAGATATAATTTTAATGATGTAACACGAAGTAATGGGCATAAACTTTGTCATAAACGATTTCAAACAAATATAGCAAAGAATTTCTTCACTTACGATGTAATAGAGAAGTGGAATAGTCTTTCTTA
>JABUQX010126273.1:27500-38666 GCA_015478945.1 Trachelipus rathkii
TTTTAGTGTATTTTATTATATTTTATTAAATGAGTGATCATCCTAAATTATAATATAAATTATTTCACCAAACAAAATTATGTTTTCCCCTCAATTTTCTCATTAATAACATAATCTATAAATCTTTCTTAATTGCTTGTAGCTCATTATTAATTTTTATATATATTTATGAAAAATTATAAAGTTCAAGTTTTGAGATCTTTAAGCCATCATAATAATATTGGAATAAACTTAAAAATATTGGGCAGGGCACGAAACGGCGCTATTTTTATAATATTATTATATCTAGGATTATCCTTTTTGTATAGTTTCCCTTTTTCTATATCTTTTTAAGTATATTACTATAGATATATATATTTATATATATATATATGTTCATTTTATGTAACCTGGTCTGATGGTTACTATTGCTATCTGAGTTTTCATATTCGGCTTCATATTATTCTTCTTCTTGGTTCTTATCTTTGTTAATATTCTACTTATTATAAGAACTATAATATTACTTTAGTTATCATGGGTACTTATTACTATAAATTCATTGTATCTAATATGAATGGAATTAGTTCTTAAATAATAGTATGATATGCATCTGTCAGTGGATCAGATACTTACTTTTTTCACTTTGGGTCTATTTTATAATAGTTGCGAATTGATATAGCAGAAAAAGCCGTTAAAATCTCGAATAAATGCTGGAGTTATAGACATAACCGCTAAATTATTCAGCTTCTGGTTATCATGTTCTTGAATATTCTTTCGAAGTAATATATCAATTTTATCAACTTCTTTCAGTTCGAGCCAATAAGAATTTATTTATAAGTATGTACAACTTGTAGTACAAATGGATAGGAAAGAACCTGATCTTTTTTCTTTGATACTAACAATTCTGCTTTACTACTAAGCATCACTTAATATTAGAAGCTTTTTTCATTCCTAATATCTCCAGATAACTTTTTTGTAAGTAATGACTTGAGCATGTGTAGTAAATCGGTAGATTAATTTTGTATGTTTTATCACTTACAATGTTTATATTGTATTATCCTTTTTCTTATTATTATTATACCTCATAACCAACTCTCTTTAATTTATTTTTACTATGTTTATCATCGTTGTCTCTCACTCATGTATCTATAGCTAAAACACTGTTTCATTTTTTCTTTATTTTATTTTTTATACGCATTTTTTTTTTTTTATCTCCTTTTCTTTCATGCTTTTTTTTTCTATATGTTATCCTTAAACTGTTCTTTTAAATCCCTATCCTGTTAGATTCTTTGGTATTTTCCTAATCTTTATAATCATTATCTATTATTATCACTTATACTAGTCTGTTGTCGATACGATATACCTTTTATACAGTCATCGTTTTTCTCTTGGTTATTTAATCTCTTTTTTCTCTTTTTAATTTTTTATGTTTCTCTTGGTGCCCCCTTAGTGACTGGTACTAACGGGTATGTTTTTTTACGAATCCATCGCGCGCAGTTTTTAGATGTCTCTCGTGCGTAGGGGATGGGCGAAGCTTGGTTTCTTCGCTTTTTCTTCTCTGTAGCAACACTCTTATTTATATGGTCGATGTGATTATATTGTTCTTTTTTGTCTTCTTACTATTATGTGTCCTGTTTTGTTGGTCTATTTTCTTATGTTCAATTTAATACTTCTTTGGCAATGGCGTATTTTATACTTCTTGTTTACTGAGATGTTTGGTATTTCGGAGTATGTCTTGCTTTGGTTGCTCCTTTCTTTTTCATATAGGTTAGTGTTTGCCGAATTTTTTTTATACTTAGTATTATACTTATTATCCAAATATTAGAAATTTATAAGTGCGAACTAGTGTTATTATATAAAGACTCTGAGAGTTGGATTATTCTGCTTAATGAGTAACTTAGATTTATTTTTGTGATGTATATGTATGAATAGAGTACTGAAAACGTTCTATAATAAAATACTTTCTTCGCAGACAGAGTGATTTTAAATCCATTTCACTTTAGAGTTCACATGTTTTTATTTATTACTTTTGTTCTTCTTTAAAATTTTTTTACTCGTACTCCCTAACTCTATCTATCCCTTTCTTGAAACGTTTACCGTAACTCCGATTCCGACGTTCCGTACCTCTTTTTTTTTGATTATGCGAGAGAGATTTATCCTATATTATAAATTTATCTACGACTTTCCACTATGCTATGCATCTGACTTTCCAGATGCTTTCTTTCATCTACGCACTTAACGACTAAAATAGATGTCATTCTCTCATTTTTTCCTTTTTCTCTTTTCAAGGAAAAAACTTTTAACTCCTCTTTTTTTGTGTCTTCCTCACTCGCTAAATACTCCGTGTACTTTTTTCTCCGTTCGGATCTCCGACTTTAGATAACCGTTACCTTATTGCAACCGCTTCTTGGTTTCAGCAATACAATTCCGCTTTTTAATGGAATGAAAGGTACAGGCTTAGTTAATATTAATGAAATAATTCAATATCTACGAAGTCTCTATTATTTCATGTTCAATCTCAAAAGGTGAAGGTCAATATGAACAAGTTTTACTACAAATTTTTAATCTGTGCGCCCTTTCGTATCTTTACCGAGGGAAGCACAGTCTGATCGCAGCGTCTCGAAATACTACTCCTCAATCTCCTCATTACAACATGAATTCAACAGATCCGGCGTAGTAGACTCAAAAGATAGAACCAGCGATCGTTTGTATAGTTAAATTCTCTGGCTTCATAGGACCGGGGCCGGGGCCAGAGGAATATATGAGTTCTTTGTTCTATGCTGTATGCCATAAGCGGAGTCACGCAACCAACGAATCCTATAGGTGGGATTACATTTTCGTGATATCAATTAAGATAGTAGCTTCTGTAAACTGTTATTATCACCCTTCTTTCGCTCCTTTATGTTGCACTCCAAATTGTTGGATTTCTGGTTGTCTTTCCCTTTCTTTTTAGGGAATCAGCATCATATTTATTGTTTTCTTATCAAGACGTATAGGTTCTTTGTTTTCTACTCTATTGTCTTACTTCTATCTTCTCTTTACAGCAGTTTAAAAATTGTGAAAAGAATTCCAATGTGCTATTCGTTATCTTTTAAATCAACTCGAACCATGTGTCTCTGATCTCCCTGTTGTACGGCTTTATGTTTTCTTGGGTCTCAGAAAGATAAGATACGGTGTTATCTCAAAATTCTTACACCTATACACTCTTCGGCGTGTTATATGCTTGGAGTATTTTTGTTCGCAGGTTCATAAAAAATATAATTTAGACGACTGTTTTTAACTTCTAGGTTTGTGCAAAATCACGTCCCTTCGTTTTGTATTATCTATGTATTGCACAGTTTCGACTTCTTTTTTCTCTGATTGATTTTTCAGTACCCTCGTAAGGTATTTACTTTGGGCATTAATATATCTCAATTAACTGTTTTCGGTTTTTGTTATTGTGTGTTTTCCATTCATACCCCCTGGGATAAAGATAAGGGTTTGGACTCATCGTCTAAAGACACGAAGAGTTTCTAGGAATTATCTATGAATTTAGATACATCGGGTTAGCTCTCGAATACCTAACACTTGCACAGGCAAAGGTAAAACTGTAACTGTGTTGTCTCGTTATGAGCATTTAAAATTCATTTATATATTTAAAACTGTGTGCTATACGCCAAGAATGTCGTGCATAGGTATTAGTTGTTAATGTCTCCTATTTCCTAACAACCCTTCCATCACCGTCGTGCTTTTGCCTTAGCCATGCTCGGATCTGTGATTTTCTTACGAACGAAGGTGAACGAATCTCTGATTTATCGCGTCAAGGCGAAAAGTTCAGTCACTGCACGGCCGTACCTTTTCGCCTTGATGCTGTTTTCACCATGAATATCCATTAGTTTGGCAAGCAGCTCAAACATTTCGCCTATTATCTTTTCTAGGAAAGTGTTTTTTCCTCAAAGGCTGCTAGAGTGAGCATTGATAATACGTAAAATACGAACGCACGTGGTGAACGTAAATTAGATTTTATCATCACTTAAGCATTAAAATTTAGTATGAATTAACCGAAAGTTGTCTTTAACTGCTCAAGAGCTCGACATTGATCAGTAATTGAGACTTACCAAGGAACATTAGAAGTAACGTCTACATCTGAAAGGCGCGCGCACCTCGTTCACGATATGTGATAATAGCTTTCTGTGTAAATACAGGGGACTCAAACTTGCGAAGCGCAGGCGCAGTCAAAGTCATGTTAGGTGTGGTGCTTCATTAAGATACGTGGATGCTGAAACATTAATAACGTATTCAGTTTGAATATTATTACAAATTTGGGGAAAGGGAAAATGACAACTAACTAGAACAGGTGAAATACGTAAATTTTATCGGAAACCCGGTATTATATTATATATATTATAGTATCTTGCCATCGCAAGGTATAAATAAAAGGAATTCATTTCACTGAGAGCTCTTTGGCTTCTTCTGTCAGAAGAAAGTGAGCGTCGTACCTATAATTTTGTTATTCAAATAGTAATCTTAATATATCAAATTTTTGCTTATTTAACTATAATTATTTTTAATTTTGTTTTGTTTTACTTATCTTTTTATATTTTTTAATTTTATTTGATTTAGTTATTTTTAATTTGGATGTATCATCATCATGTTATATTTTATGATGTATCATCATCATGTTTCATAACTCTGGCAATTGTAACAGTTTGATATATAACTAAATAATATAATTTCTAATATAAAGGTAAAAACTGGATATACTTCTACATATATTCTATAGGTAAATTTAGTATATATATTTCTATATAAACGTTTAAATTTATCTCCTCTATTTTTTATATATTATATATAGTTATAATATATATATATATATTATAATAATAGTATAATATATATATAATATATATATATATTATATTAAGGAGACCACAAGTTACTCAACATAGGTATTTTAAAATACGCTATGTGGTGAATACTTGTGCGTCTCCCTTAGATATATTTATATATATATTAGTATATATATATTAGCTTATATATATATATATATATATATAATATTAATATTAATAGAAGATATATTATGATATATTATAAATAATAATATATATATTAAGTAATAAATGGACATAATTATATATATATTACTATTATAATATATAATAGTATATAATATCATATAGTATTATATATATGAGCTGTAATGAGAGTAGAGATAATATATAATATATATTTATAATAGATAATAATATATATTTAATATATATAATATAATAAATAGTATATATTACCTATTATACTATTATTATATATATTATAATTATATTATAATAGTTAGTATAAATATATATGCTATGAGAGTTATATGAAGTAAGCATAGGAGATATATAATATGATATAAATAACAAATGAATATATATTAAAATAATTATATATATATATACATATACTGAATTATGATAACTAAGTTTATTGTATAAGGTATAGTATATAATATTTATTAAATACGTTAATAATAAAGTTATATAAAATAATATATATATATATAGTATATATAATATTTTAATATATATATAAATTATAATTATATATATATATATATATATATATCTATATATAAGTATGAATATTATATATAGATACATATAATATAATAGATTATAGAGTATATATATAAATAGCTATATATATAATAGTATTATATATATATATAATATAGTATATAACTAATATATTATATCATAACAAAATATATAATATATATATATACTATATATATATTATATATATTAAAAGTTATAATATAGATATTATTATAATATATAATATATATATATATAATTCTTTTTATTAAAAAATGCACTTCTTTCAGTAAAATATAATTAAAAATTTGTTTTTAATTCCCTTAGATTTTTGTTTATTTATTAATGTGTTTATATAAGAAGATTATTTTTATGTTTAGGTGCTGCGCTATGATAATGTTGACCAATACATTTTATGTAGAGTTTTCATGTAATTAAGTTATCTCGAATTTTCAATCAATTGATGATAGTTCAGAAACTTACACATCGCTAAGATCAAATGATCATATGGTGCTTGGGGACTCGGGGCATATTTGTTGATTAACGCTTAATCATATTGGTGTATTATTAGATTGATTGTATTTTACAATAATTTAATAAACTATTTACAAATAAATTTAATAGCTTACAGTTTAACAAAAAGAACAAATGAGAAAACGATATACTTGATGCTTTACCATCTTATACAAATTTTAAGTTAAGATTAGGAGTTTAAGTAACTAATTCAGACTTTGTTTGATTAGAGTATTATTATTATTATCCCCAGTATAATTTCAGCAAACAAAGTTTGTCTGATGATCTTTATTATTGATATTTTTATTATAAAGAATTTAAAAACACAAACATAAAAAGTTGTTAATATTTATGTATTATATATCACATAAAATTTTTTTTTTGTGTTTAACAATGACAATTTCATTGATGTGTGTTTTGCAAAGTACAATGTTCCAACATATGATGTTGAAACTGTAAAACATAAATTATACATATCGTTATCGGGAGTTGACCCTAGAGGCTCTTCGCACTGTTCTTACTGCTTTACTGGTTTAGGTTCCTTAAACAAGTTTTTTAATGAAAATTTTAAACAACTTTTAATAAAAAACATACAATGTTTTTTTAAAATGCTCTTTTTTAAAATATAAATATATTTTTCAAAAATAAAATGTTTTTTTTTACAAAAACAAATCGTTTTTCATAAAGTCTACCTTAACGCAAAAAATCTTTAATATGAATTTTGAAATCTCTATAAGAATTAAAAAGTTTTTCAAGAAAGTTTATTATGAACAGTTTTTTTTTCTAAAAATATTTTTTTTTGCAGGGATCCATGGCAGGGGTCTGTTACGGCACACATGAGATTCTGAAAACGTATTTACTTAATGTCTACGTGTCGGATAACCCCAATAAGGACACCAGATATTGTTATTAGACGTAATCTACTGCCCCCTTTCGCACGTTCACCCTGCATCGCGAGCAACAGCATCGGTACTATGGGTCCCGGCAAATGATCATATTGCACCGACAATGAGACTGTTTTTTCTTCTCCTTCTTTCTTAATTTCATCGTCTCTCTCTCTCTGTTTTTCTATCTGTCTATCGCCTCAAGCACACTTCCGCTACCGGCTTCTCACACCGATGGATCCCGACGACACAGATATAATCTTATCACCTTCCAATGAGCTACTATATATCGTTATGCTTGCACTCTATTGCTCTCTTACATTTCTTTTCTTCTTCTAATTATGACTGTGGTGAAGGCCTATTAAATTTTCTCCAACGAGGTCTCCTTCTATTTGCTCTTTTGTAATGACGATCATAAGGATTGTTGTTTGAACGATTATACCGTTTATAAGGTCTAGGACATGAAAGGTAAAAGGATTCTCCTCCATTTGAGAGTTCCTAAAACTATGTTGAATTTGTTTATTTTACTAATGTACTACGGATAACAAATATAATGAGAACACCTATAATAACTGGACAGTTCGTATATAAAGTTTGGCATCAACTCCCTCCTCTGGTTCTAATTTAATAGTAACAGCCCTCAGGTTTGATTCATTTGGAGCAGAGTACTTAAAGATTTAAATACATGTTACGACTTCTATTATATTTCACTCATGCTCTTCTGATATACTACCCAAAAATTCATCCTTGCACAAGTTCACTCTTTACAAAGGTTTAGGGCATAATCGTTAATATATTTCTATACTGCAGAAATTGAATTAATTCTTTTATATCTTCCGTGGCTTAAGGTGGTTGACCATCGTCAGCATAGGAGAAATGAAAGTCGAGGAGTGTGGTTCCTGGTGTGAAAGAAAAGTAAAAAGAGGAAAAAATTTTAAATTTCATTAAAAATTATGCTTTGCAAGAGGTGAAAACAAAAAAAAAGTGCGTGGAGTTAAATGTTTTGCACCCCTAAAAGGGGCCTCACCCTTAAAATCCGGAAACATAGACGGTGAACTTATTTAGGTTTGATAAAACACCTAAATGCTATCGGACTTTGTATTAATATAGTTAACAGTACGAAAAACTAGTATATTATATAGTTAGGAGTAAATAATGAATAGTCAATATATATTAATACAGTATGGTTATAATAATTATTAATATATTCAAATATAAAACTATTTAAAGGGTAAGAGTTACATTTTTTACTTAGTTATATACTATTAAATATATCGTGATAGTTCTTATACATTATATGTTATTGGAAATTAATATACTCATAATAGAATATCTATGAAATACAAATATATTATCCAGGATTACATTAAATATACTATATTATCTATATAAAATTTTCTTTTATCTGGTAAAAGGAAAGACGTGCAAGGAGAACGGGCGAAGATTGACTAGGACTAGAAAAAACAAAATCCCATCAAATTAAAATTCTACACCAAAGCGCTGAAAAAAAAAAAAAATACAAATCTTCTCTTTGTCCATCTAAGCTAATGAAGGGGGGAGTTTAATTCATCTGTTGGTATCTCTTTCGACGATCTCAGTAACGCGAGAAAAAAGGTACTTCCATCTCGATCAGAACCATACGAGCAGGTCCCATGGGGCCGCTAAGAAGATTCACCGCGTTTGAAAAATGCCCCGCGAAACTCCATTTTCGGCAACGTTTACACCCCCATTTTTGAGTCTAAGCATAGATTAAATTCGTTGTAGAAGCCGGTCATGTATTGCTATCACGGAGATCCGTATATTGTTAAATAAATTTTTAATAATATATTATCTGATGTATACAGAGTATATTTGAGTGCATGTTTTAAAAAATGATCAAAATGCTTCGTATACGTCAAAAATATATCGAACTATACATAACAGAAATTTTATAAAAAAATATCAGTTTACATTATATATATAGTTGTTATTATATAATTTTTAACTATATTATCTTATAACTAAAGCAAACCCTATTGCTCTCTAGCTATGAATATAATGGTCTATTAGCATGATATCTATATATAAAATATCGAGTCGAGTATATAATATAGATAGTCTCTGGGAACTATCTATAAGGCTTCTTCAATTGTTTTTGGAGAGGAGGGAACAGTTTCAAGGGAATGGAGGAGAGAGGGAGGTAAGCGAGCAGGGTATGGGAAGAGAGGAGACTAGAATTTTTTCATAGAAGGCAGAATCTAATATGTTATGTTTCGTGTTGGATATCGAGGTCGTAGATTTCGAGATTATTGTGCGGAGACTAATTATGTAATAAGTTGTGTGCATAGATACTCATATATAAATTAATATATAGTATGGAAAAAGGTTATATATTATATATATATACTTTATATATATATATATATATATATATTATATAACATATAGACATGAATAGACTGAGGGCGATCGGAGGAGGGCGAAGGTAAGGAGTGGGTGTGCAAAGCACGGTCTAAAAAACGTTTTCGCACAACGACAAGTTAAAGTAACGACTAATAATTTTGAGAAATTTAATTTCTTTATAAAAAACCATTCATTTTGTTGTAAAATAAAACACTGGAAAAAAGAAAATTTAATATTTCTAAAAAATGGAGCTTCACTGATATATATATATATATATTATATTATATATATAACATATATAGTATATATATACTATTAATATACTATATATTATACTATAGTATAATTATGAATAATAGTATATATATACTTGGTCAGTGCCTAAAGCTGACATCATGTAACTAGAGAACGGCAGCACCCTACAGTAAAACAAAATATAATATTTGGAATCAGCGGAAAAATTTTGAGGGGCTTTTTTTTTTATTTTATTTTTTTTTTTTGGCATTTATTCCTCGGAAATATTTCTTAAAAAAAAAAAAATCTCCCATTTAGGGGGCTCGAGCTAACGGGGGACAGAGGGGGCGGACATGGTCCCCCCGTCGTCCACGTGGAGGCCGAAAGACCCGACTCCTGCCATCTTTGCCGGTTACCCCCCATGGTATTCCATTAGTTAAAGTAATATCAAGTGTAAAGGGAAGTAAATTGATTCTTTATAAATTTCCATCCCATTCTGAAAGCACTGCTTTGGATAATAGATTAACTCAGTTTCTACACATTCCTATAATTTCGATCGCCTATTCTTGTTTTAATTTTGAGTAAAGTAACATTCATTAAAACATAATGTTAAAATAAAAAAACAAAAGTAAATTTTTTTGTATGAACAGACGTAATCGCGAATACTGTAGCTACAAAATTTTCGTAGGCGAAAGCGTGGTATGAATTTAATTCGTAATTTCTTTGGACTGACAATCTGAAAAGAATTTTTTCTTTAGTCTTGAAATATTCTACACATTTATTTTACATATTTTTCCAAATCTTTTTCTTCTTCGACTTTAAAAAATAAGGTTATACTTGTAAGAATGCTACATAAAATATCATCGTCTGAAACTATATTCTGTTAATGGTATCCTACATTCACATAATAATGCCTACAAACCTTTAATTAGAGTACATGTCATATTAAATAGGAAATAAATTTGCCCATAAAGCCCCTAATAATTTTTTTGTTATGCCTTAGTGTGAAGTGAAAAAAAAATATAATTTCAAATTCCTTTTTAAAACTTATTTTTTTTTTTCAATCAATACTTACGTAAAATTATCTTGTTTTTTCACAAATCCTTAGTAAATCAATTATTCGTAGTGCGGAACAAATAACTGACATGTAAGTGCGGACACACGTACTGTTTCAGGTCTAAGACTTTTTAAAAGCATATATATATAATGTATATATATATATAGTATTATATATATATATATATACAATATATAATATATATATAATATATATATAATATATTAATATATATATATATATATTATAATAATATATGAGCCAGCCTCTAGAGGAGCCACAAATCCCATATCCTCAAAAAACTACACAACAGCTGACCGGGAAAAGGAAACTAACATTGCTGGAATCCTGGCAAAATTTTACATATGACATCATCAGGCTACAAAAAAATAAATAAAAAAAAAAAAAAAAAAAAAAAAAAAAAAAAAAAGGTGCCTGCAGCAAACATAGTATAAGTTATATATATACTATAAATAAATATCTATAAATATATATAGACTTATATATATACATAATTATTTTGTTAAAGGTATTGCAAGGGCAATTAGGCGGGGCC
>JABUQX010126274.1:2500-7500 GCA_015478945.1 Trachelipus rathkii
TGATGAACATTGCGTGCGGATTGTCCTCGTCCCATATGTGGCTGTTTCTGCTGTTGAAGTAGCCATCACGTGTGAAGCACGCCTCATCGGTAAACAAGACATGTGCAGGAAAGGCAGGATTATCGATGCTCCGTTGCAGAAACCACCGGGCAAATCGCACACGGGGTGCGAAGTCGTTTGGCCCAAGTCCTTGTACTTTCTGTAGGTGGTATGCATGGAGGCTTTGCTCTTGCAAGACCCGAACCACAGACGACTGATTTGAACCCATGGCATGGGCAATGGCGCGTGTGCTAGTCGACGGGTCGTTGGTGACTCTCTCAAGCACCTCTTCTTCAAACGCAGGAGTCCTCGTATTACGCGGTCTTCCACCAATGCACCGGGGACGAAGGGTCCCATTATCTCGAAGGCGCTGATGAAGGCGAGCAAACATTGTGTGGTGGGGGTGATTTCTGTGTGGAAACCGTTCCCGGTACATGAGGTGCGCTCTTCGTTCATTTCCGTTCGCCGCACCGTAACACATTATCATGTCAGTTAACTCGGGAAGAGTGTAGTGATCCATTCGTAATCGATGCCTACACTGTACTGAATCAACGATGAATTGGGCAAGGTAAAGGTATTGCCACGTGTTTCCGAAGGACGTTAAGCGTACACACATGTACGCACGCACAAACACATTAAAATTGAGTAACCTAAATCGTCGGTAACCTACATGCGACGCGTCACACAACATAAACTAGTGTACCTTACATCATCCGTAACTTTGAAACGAAGCGTCATACAACATAGGTTATTTAACAATAAATGTTCCTTATCGTTTGCTCTATCAGCCCTCCGAGTTTGTCGCAGAGGTTTTGAATCACCCTATATATATATATATATATATATATATATATATATATATATATATATATATATATATTATATATATATATATATATATATATATATATATATATATATATATATATATATATATATATATATATATATATATATATATATATATATATATATATATATATATATATATATATATATATTACAATTGACAACCACTCACGAGCAGAGCCCTATTCAAGGAGGGTGTGTTGTACACCAAAAGTTCACCAACTAACGTAAATATGCAGATGAGCACAGACGCAGGCGTTAAAGTGAGGGAGATTAAATTCAGCAGGAAACACAGAAGGTGGAATAGAATTCCACAGAACAGAGGTGTCAGGAAAGAAGGAAGTACCGCAACGAACTAGCCTTGAGTTACCAATATCAACACAAAGCTCATGCGCAGATACAGCACCTTTGTGTTACGAGGGCGTCGTAAAGGTGGTGGTACGCGAGTGATAAGTTCCCTCGAGCACCTGCCGCTGCGATACCTATAGAAAAGAGATAATGCACCAACATCGCGCCGCAAAGATAGAGGGTCAAGTGTTGTGGAAAGTACAGAATAGTTTATAGTTTGGCCTTTGACTCGACCCTATCCAAAAGTCGGATGAAACCAGAGCCCCCCAGATATTAGAGTAGTACTCCATACATGGGCGGATGAGGCCCTTGTATAACTGGAGTAACTGTGAATAGGGGAAAAAGTCTCGCAGTCTATACAGAACTTCCAGTTTCTTTAATGCCGCCCTAGCAACCGTTGTGATATGAGGTTTCCAAGACATTTTTTTTTGTTTATGTCAAGGCCAAGGATGTTTATATTGTCAACGGGAGAGACGAGAGAACCGTCGAAAGAGATAGGAAAGTTAGAAGGTGCCTTAGAGAGGGAGATTTGTAGAAGTTGGGTTTTTAAAGAATTGAATTTCACAAGGTTGAGACGACCCCACCCGGAAATTCTATCCAGATCAGCGAGAATAGAATCGGAAAGATTAAGACAAAGGGCAATTTCTAAGAGCAGGGGGAGTAGAAATTGAAATGAGTTGAAGAATGAATGGTCGAGTCATCGGCATATGGGTGGATAGAGTTAGATGTGCAGGTGAGATCATTACTGAAAAGTATGAATAAAGTAGGAGATAAGATAGAACCCTGAGGAACACTACTATTGACAGAAAAAGAAGAAGTCGCCCCATCAATAACAGCCGATATTGTGCGATTTGAAAGAAAACTAGACATTACTAAGCAAAGAGAAGGATGAAACCCAAAGGAGGGGAGCTTGGAGAGCAGTGATGCGTGCCATACCCGGTCAAATGCTTTGGATATGTCAAGCGCCACCACGCAAGTCTCCCCGTAGTTCCTATTGCGGAAAACCATAAATCAGTAAGATAGGAAAGTATATCGCCAGTAGCGCCGAAAGCCGTACTGGCGATCGGATAGAAGTGAATGAGATTCCAGGTGGTCTAAGAAATGAGAGTTGAGAAGGGTTTCAAAGATATTAGATAGAATACAAGTGAGAGCTATAGGGCGATAGTCAGAAAGATCAGAGCGCCTTCCTTTTTTTCGGAATAGGTTGGACATGTGCGTGCTTCCAATACTGAGGGAAAGTGGTATTATTGAGACATAGAGAATATAGTTAAACGAGGGGTGGGGTCAGTACGGAAGCACACTCCCTCAAAACTCAGGGAGGAATACCATCCGGGCCACCCACTCTCCTAACGTTCATAGATTTCATAGATTTCAGGAGCCCATGCACCTGATCAAATGTAATCACAGGCAAAGGCATAGGACACCTGAGAGGAGAAGGAGGAGGAAGAATCGTCCAGGGTTGAGTTAGAGGAAAATAGGAGGCCGAAGAGATTGGCCTTTTCAATTGGAGAATTAGCAACAGAACCATCAGATCGAATAAGAGGAGGAAAGGCAGATTTACAGAAATTGTTAGAGATGTTTTTTGGCAAGAGGCAACAGAAAGATTTGTCAGTAGGAGAATCATATATATATATAATATATATATATATATATATATATATATATATATATATATATATATATATATATATATATATATATATATATATATATATATATATATATATATATATATATATATATATATATATATATATATATATATATATATATATTAATATAGACCGTTTTCGTTTCCATCATTTGTGCTTACGCTCGGTAAGGAATGCTTACAGTTTTAGGGGAAGATCCAACATCTGGAGTCTGGCTGAGCCCATTCTTTCACCCCTTCCTAAAATGGACATAAAATTCGAAATTTTCAATTCGATCAACATCAAATTTTCAAGGCTTGCATAGTCGGGCGAGATGTATTCTTTAGTTAGATAATTTTTTTGTATACTCAAAAGAAAATTTTTAAAAATTTTCCAATTTTTTTAATTTTTTTTTTAAGTTTGCTCCAAGAACAAATCCAAAACTATAATGCATATACAAAGAAATTATCTAAGTAAAAAATGTGCATCTTTCCAGACTACAAATGCTCTAAAAATTTCATTCACTTGCCTAAACAGAAAAAATATTGCAATCTTTTCATTTTAAAATCCAATAAAAGTGGGTTTTGAAATTTCACACAACGCTGAGCACAAAACTCAAAAATCAAAAAGTACTTTGACTTTTGTGGTAATGGACCCATCTATGCATATTTCAAGTTTCATCATTTTCAGAAAATTCTAAGTTTTTATTCGAAAATGTCAAAAGAAAACATGGGTTTTAGAAAAATTGAAAATTTTGAAAGAATGACTACAGACACAGAAAAAAAGCTACAGTTTGGTGTTTATAGGGTCAAAATCGGCTGAAAATTCCGAATTTTATGTCCATTTTTAGGGGGGTGAAAATTGGGGCGTGCCCTTAAGAAATAGTTGCACCTCCCTTGAAGAAAAATTTGTGGGTTTTTATAACATAACAGAGAACAGTTTCGAAAACTTTGAAAAAACAAATAATTAAGGTATTAGATAACAAAAACATTAAATTAGAAAAATGCAGAGGTCAAGGCTATGATGGAGCAGCAAATATGCGAGGGAAATATTCAGGACTTCAGGCTCGTATAAAGAAAATTGTTCCAAACGCAGAATACATTCATTGTGGTTTGTCAGCCAGTGTGTTGATCGGTCCTAAATTCGACATTTTTACGATTGCGCATTGCCTGCAAAACGACCGCAAATTCCAGCATTTTCTGTTCAGTAAGCACAAATGCAAAACCGGAAGACGACTTTACAATACAGCAATTTTCGTTTTTGCATTTGTGCTTACGAAACGTAAGGAATGCTCTAGTTTGTGCTCCTTTTTGTCAAACATAGGACAAAATCGTAAGAAATGCCGAATTTAGGACTTGCTTACGCAAAAATGTAGACATATAATATGGTGGCGTGGTAGACCCGTTTGAATTGATGAATGTTTCATTCAATAAAATCAGCTTTAAATATAATTTCTTCCAAATAGATAAATTACATCACAAGAGTAGATCAATTATTTGCAATATAAACCATTTGTTACGTTTTTATTTCTGTTTATTCCAAATCGACGGGCTCCATCAATCACAACAGCTGATTCCAATTGTTTGTAAACAAAAAGAAACTTCATAAGAAATCGCGGTCGTTTTTGCACGAAATTCGTGCAAAAACTGTGTAAACATATCTTACCGAGTGAGCGTAAGCACAAATGACAAGAGCGAAAACGGTTTAGGTCAGGTAGTTCAGCAAATTATCGGACAAAATGCGGATATACTCTTCAAAATTAAAAATTTTCAACGGCTGTTTTCGAAAGAGAGCCACAGTAGTAACAGGGCCATTCCGGTCGTGCTTACCACCGACCAGCGATGACCTTGACCTTTTTTGGGCCCAAATTTTTACTCAGCTACCTTCATGGGTGTTTTTTTTTTTTTTTTTTTAGATTTTATTTTTTTATTTTTTTTTTTTTTTTTTTTTTTTTTTTATTTATTTATTTATTTTTTTTTTTTTAATGGTAACAACCTTGTTGACTTGCGTCCGCCATTTTGTTTTATAAAGCGTCTTGTTAATCATCGTCATAATTTTCAATCGTCATTCTTATGAATCGCAAATTCATCGTCTACGCCATCGTCGCGTTTTTTAACAAATTCCGCGGAGTCC
>JABUQX010126274.1:12500-15000 GCA_015478945.1 Trachelipus rathkii
ATATATATATATATATATATATATATATATATATATATATATATATATATAAAAATATATAGTATATATATATATATATATATATATATATATATATATATATATATATATATATATATATATATATATTTTTTTCGCGCGTAAATATTGCGCCTGCGCGCGCACGCGGCGGGCGGGAACGCGGAAATATTGCGCCTGCGGGCGCACGCGGCGGGCGGGGTTGGCTGCCTTTGCGGGTGGGGCTCATGCTGAGCCCTGGTGGTTAGCTTATGAACTAGTGAATTAATTATTATCTATTCTAGTGAAATTAATAATTATTCCTCAATGTAAGTATTTATTATAAATATGATATACACTTAGTAAAAATAAAACACTTTTAATACAAATCAGATAACTTGTGCACCGCTTAACAGCTAAAATGACTATGATTTTAAAATGAGTTTGGGTCTAAAAGATAATAAACACACACCTGCTCAAATACAAGTTTAAAGAACAACGTTAATTTTCAAAAGACGATAAAATAATTCTCGACCAATCACATACGAGGTCATATAGAGATAAGGATTACCCCGACCAATCACAGGAAAACATTTCCTTCTTACCTGCTTAAAGGATCTTTCCGATCCAGCATGTTTCAGTTTGAAATATATTTATAAAAATAATAATAATAACAATGATTCTTGTCTATACGGGAATTACCTTTTGACCTGGTATTAGGATTAAATTAGCCCGTCTACAAAAAGGCTTATCCTAAATTTAGTCCTAAATTTAGGCCTAACGTAGTTATTGCACCACATTTTACAGAAAAAGGTCAGTTTGAAATATATTTTGACCTGGAATTAGGCTTAAATCGCCTCGGGTTACAAAAAGGATTATCCTAAATTTAGACCTAAAGTAGTTATTTCAACACATTTTACAGAGAGAGGTCAGTTTCGTATCTGTAAGGAGTGCGGGTTGTTGTGTTTTCTCGTGATGGATTGTCAATGTACATAGATAATAATAATAATAATAAAGAAAACCCGAATTATTTAAAAAACTTTGAAATATTTTTAGTTAACATCGAGTGAATAATATAAATGTAAGTGAATAATTGTTATTTTTAAATAAAAACTTAGAATGATTTTAATAAAATACATGTTATGTTAGCAGAGAAGAACTTATTTTGTTATTTTATAACTTATTACATGGCTAAAGATGATGTAAAGCAGTAAGTCAATAGAACAAAACGTGGCATAGCTTGGTGTAGAGGGGTGCTAGGGGCTTGCCCTACTGATTTACTGATTTATTGCTTTAAGGTACGTAAAATATATGTTTTTAATAAAATTTCATAAAATTTTAGTAAAAGTTATTTTAAAACTTGATAGTTATAAAATTTATAAACAAAAAGTATTAACAGTTAATAATAAATTCTTTGTTCAAAGATAATGAATGATTTATTATAGAAGTTTTAAGAAACTTTGAAATAATTTTAGTTATATTTGAATGAGTAATATAAATGTACGTGTTTAATTAAAACATAAAATGTTTTAATAAATTATACGTTATATGTGTAAGTGAGTGTGCGTGGGTGTGTGTGTGTGTGTGTGTGTGTGTGTGTGTAAATCTGTGTGCAAGTGTAAGTAAATCTGTGTGTAAGTAAATCTGTGTGTGAGTGTAAGTAAATCTGTGAGTGTAAGTAAATCTGTGTGAGTGTAAGTAAATCTGTGTGTGTGTGTGGTGTAAATGTAAGTGTCTATGTAAAATGTAAGTGTCATAGTGAATGTGTGTATATGTGTCATAGTGAATGTGTGTGTAAGTGTATGTGTGTGTGTGTGTGTGTGTGTGTGTGTGTGTGTGTGTGTGTGTGTGTTCTAAATAATAATAACAATAGGCATGAAGTAAATAAAAAAAAAAAAATAAAAATAAAATAATAAAAATAATAAAAATAATAATAAAAATAAATAAAAATAATAATAAAAATAAATAAAAAGTATTAAAACAAAATAAAAAACATAATGTTAATAAAATATATGAGTTAAAGCAGTAAAGCAGAAAGTTAAAACAGTAAAGCAGAAAGTTAAAGCAGTAAAGCAGAAAGTTAAAGCAGTAAAGCAGAAAGTTAAAGCAGTAAAACATGAGTTAAAGCAGTAAAGCAGTAAAACAAAAGCATACTAATCCCCCTTTGGTGTTAGGTCACACCTCTATTGATTTACTGATTTACCGTTTAAGGTATGTAATGTTAATGAATATGAGTTAAAGCAGTAAATAAATATGTGAGTTAAAGCAGTAAAACATGAGTTAAAGCAGTAAAACATGAGTTAAAGCAGTAAAACAGTAAAACAAAAGCATACTAATCCCCCCTAGGTGTTAGGTAACACCTCTATTGATTTACTGATTTACTGCTTTAAGGTATGTAATGTTAATATGTGAGTTAAAGCATAAAACATAGATAAAACAGTAGCATAAACAGTAAAACAGTAAAACAAAAGCATACTAATCCCCCCTAGGTGTTAGGTAACAC
>JABUQX010126274.1:35000-37477 GCA_015478945.1 Trachelipus rathkii
GACGTACACCGATCTGACTTTATTGTCGTCGCCGATTATAAGATCTACGACTATCCCCATCTGCCAGTAAGGACGTTCTTTCACTGGACTTTTGATAAGAACAACGTCATTCTTTTTGACTAGATTATTCCAGCTGACCTGGTAGAGATCTCTTCCAGTCTCTCTAAGACTGAGGAGGTACTCATTGTACCACCTTGTACGAAATTCTTCGAATTTTTCTGAAGAATATTTCAGTGACTTTACTAGCTCTTTCTTAGCCGAAGTTGAGTCCCAGAACTGATTATTTGACCCAGCTCCGGGTAATGCCATAGCGGTTTTTGACAAGGGTTTGATGAAATCGTTGGGAGTAAGAGGTAATATCTCATTTGAACTTGTGGTGTAGGTGAGCGGACGTGAATTTATAGCATCAGCAATATCTGACAATATCGTAATGAAGTCGAAATAATTCAACGAGGAACGTCCAATTGTTTTGAATAAACAATCCTTCACCACACGTATTAACCGTTCCCACTGGCTTCCTACCCATGGGCTATACAGAGGAATTCGCTTATGCGAAATCTGATTTTTTCTTAAAAACTCACTCCCATTTTCTGACACGAGGAAAGTTCCTAAGAAGTCAGTTCCTTGATTGAAGGAGCGCGCGTTGTCGCTATAGACACAGTCAGGCACTCCGAAACGATTAACAAATCGTTGGAACGATTGAATAAATGATTTAGATGACATGTCATCTATAAGGTCTAAATAGACCGCCCGAATATTTAGACAGGTGTAAATGAGTATGAACATTTTTTGGGCTGGGCCAGAGCCTTTGACTTTGACCCACCAATGTTTGGTGTAGTCAACACCTACATGCTTAAAAGGCCTGAATAATTCCACCTGGTCTTTTGAATAATTGGTGAAGCGTGGGTACCGAAAAGCAAAACTATTGAACTTTTTGCAGATTATGCATTCCTGCAAAACATTTTTGATAGAGGTACGCGCTGATGTCACCCAATAGCCTTGGAGCCGAATATTTGTTAGAGTGGCTTGTATGCCTAGATGCTTGCACTTATGATGAGCATCTCTAATGATTAACTTGGTGAGGTGGTGACTTTTTGACAGCAAGATGGGATTAATTACGTCATAATTGTAATAATTGCATCTTGACAAACGACCTTTGCTCCTGATGAGATTATTTTCATCCAAGAACAAGTTCAGATTATTTACCAAGTCCGGAACTTGGCCTGTGAAAGAAGGATTATTTTTAATCTCTTCTAAAAATTGAAGCTCTTTCGAGAACGATTCTTTTTGCATTGTCTGTAGACAATACAGACGTGCCTTTAAATCATGATTAATTGTCACACCTCTTGACAAGGCTCCAAACTGGAATAATAAAGCTACTACTCGATATAGCTTGTGCAAGTTTGAATATTTGGACAAATCCACTACAGGAGGTTCATTGCCACCTTGAACAACAGCAAAAACTGGAGATGCTATTTCCAGTTCAGCTGATGGCCAGTAAATACTATTTAAAGAGAGCCATTTTGGCCCTTTAGTCCAGAAGGACATGTTCTTTTGAAATTCCTTGAAGGAAATACCTCTGGTCAGAAGGTCAGCTGGATTATCTTCTGTTCTGACGTATAGAAATTTAGGACTTAACGAATATTCCTCTTGAAGCGAAGAGCTCATGGCGCGAATATCTTGCACACGATTCCTCACGAATATTTGCTTAACTTTCGAGATCCTATTTTGGATCCAATGAAGAGTTATCTGCGAGTCGGAGAATATGTTCAATTCCTTGAACTTGACACCCGACAGTCCACTTAACATTTGTGGTAAGCACTTTAATGCTAAAAACACAGACAATAACTCCAAACAGGGAAGCGTTCTTCCTTTTGCAGGAGCGATTTTTCCCTTTGACCAAAGAAGATTTGGACCCTCTGCCGCAGACGAAACATACACTACGAAGCCATAAGCAACAGTTAATGAAATGTTTTAAAGATATGTGTTCTAGGGTTAAATCAGAGTCACTTGACTCAAATGAAGATCTTCTAAAAGAGACCTCCTTCAGAGAGTTAAGGTCCTTGCTCAACTTCTCCCATGAATTTTTGATTTCGGGAGCGATTATATCGTCCCACCCCATGTCCACTTCCCAAGTTTTCTTCATAAGAAGACGGCCTCGAACGGTGACGGGGAGGTAAAGGCATAGGGGATCGAATACTTTTGAGATCTCCGACAGGAGCTGTCTCTTGGTAGAGACAATATTTAATGAAAAGTCACTAAGACTCAGACTATCTTGAACGGTATTATATAAATACCCTAAAACTCTTTCTTCATCACTTTGATGAGTTGCAAGTTTACCCTCCTCCTTGAATATTTCTTTAAGGTCTGGACAATTTGAGTTCCAGGAGCACAAGTTGAAGCCCCCCTCACTCATACGTGAGGTGGCCTCTCGAAAAATATCTTGAAGTTCGTCTACAGACGAAGAATTAGTCGAC
>JABUQX010126275.1:0-17448 GCA_015478945.1 Trachelipus rathkii
TTTATATAATATTTATATATATACAAAAATTAGCGTTTGTATTAAATGGTACATATCACATCTAACACTAAGTAGTGAACGTAACAATACCGATGTTTTGAAGCTGCGAAGATTAATCTTAACTAACAGATATGAGAAACGTATGCAGTTAGTTAGAACCATTACCTCAATAATAAACCATAAGAATAGCCATTACAAGAAAGCATCATCTAGTAAGAAAATAAATAACAAATAATATCTTCAAATAATAATAGATATGATCTATATGGAGATCATATCTTGAAAGCATAATTAGGCGATGTGTTGAAGAAAGGGGAAGATAAATTCCACATACTCACAATGTAAACGTTTCAGATTTCAGAAATATAGGATCAGCTATTCCTATGTCGGTACTTATATAAAAGGAAAGCGTATCGTTAATAAGTAGTAAATAGGATAGTCAGATTATGCGACGAGTATAGACTTACATATAACAGATGAAACCTGCTGATCATATCTTGGATATTTATGCTTTAATAGAACTTGAGAAAGCAGCTATGACTCAAAATATCCATTGTCGAAAGCCTATTATGAATACATTTATTTCAACGACGTTATGAGTATTATATATACTATTCTATATAAAGCATATGTATCTCTCACGGAATGCGTTTTGGGCATTGGGTTTCGATGGATGTTATGCTATATATATCGTGAATGTCTGACAAGATGAGTACGTTTTAACATCAACTAGCTAATATTTGTCATAATAAAGTGATATTATTATAAAATGACTATACTAATGCATTTTTCTCTTTCACATTTGCTTTTCACCATAGTCAATAATAAATCTAGTAGTTAAAATTTATATTAGTATTTATGAATAAACACAATAACCTTATACTAGAAAATACGCAGTACAGTGGAAATATAATAAAAGGATCATATATTTAATACGTATTTATTTTGTGTCAGAGTCGTTACTGATAAGTAAAAATTAATGCCAACAATTCTAAGGACTTGCCAGACCAGATGGTCTGATACAACACAAGTTTACATATTTAAGTAGTATGTTATAAAAGAGTAACTTTTGCAGTCTAGATATGATGCATAAATGACTATTATAAATCTCATTTCCCATTGATAGGTATAATACTAGTCAACATAAGATAAAAGCGTATTTTCAGTATGACATATCAGCGAGGCATGTATTCGCCATATTCAACATGGCTAATGATTAATATGTATTAATGTCATGTATTAATTAGTATACCTGCGAATAGTTTAAGAGCAGTCATGTAATAATATGTCTCCTTACTAGCAAATATCCAGGACTATATATTGAATATCGTTACAAACCTCGAGCTAGCACATTCAACATATTGGGGAAATGGTTAGGGACAGAAAACTATAGTAAAGAATAAGAAAAAATATCAACCTGATTGAAGTTAAAAGAAGCTATAATTCAAATCGCTTAAGCAAACTGGGATTTTGTGATCTATAAATTATATAACCACGTGAGATTAATGTTAGTGAAGGAGTATACAAGCAGCACCTAGTAAGCAACTATACTCAGTCATCAAACAATTAAATATATATATCCTCACGGAGTATTATCTAGGAGAAGATCATATAATAAACCCGTATCTGATAATCTTTAATATACCTTCAGTTTTCTTTATAGAGTTACGGTTTTATTTTCACTATTATTGAAAAATAAAGTCTGGCACACCATGTCAACAACGTAAATTTATTTTATATTTACAATAAAATCACACAATATATCAAGTAAATAACATGATTCTTAGTAAAAAATGATTAAACTAAATATCAAATAGTCCATATTTTGTGAGTATTTGTAGTAAAGGAAGCAGCAATATGTAATATTTTATTAAATGAGTTTTTTACGGAGACACGAGACAAAGGACAATAGAGAAAAAAGAACCATAGAGAACTTTTCGGTAAAAATTTGGAGGGACTGAGAAAACGCGATCAATTAGCCTTTAGCAGCATGTACGCAAGTAGGAAGATTTTCGATTATGGTATTCATTCTTTCACACCTAGCGTATTTAACAGTGAGATAACTTTGTACTTGTTATAAGATTCCAGACGTAAACGTATAAATAGAGATCATTTGATGATTATACTTAACTTTAAAGATATATATATATAAGTATTAGAGCTTATATTAGTAACCAAGTATCACATTGACACAATCAGAGATAACGAGTTATAGATATCAACACATCATTAAATCAGTACTTATCTGCGATAGATAATATCAAATGATCATTGGATTAGACATATAAGTATACTGTTATAGGATAAAAGTAAAAGGGTAATGACGGAATACTTAGGATATGTAAATTAGTGTAGATAAAACAGAGATAAAATTTTATTATAATTTTTATTCTTAGAATACAACAGAGCTATATATTACTTAATTACAAAAGTAGTTGATAATTTTAGGCGAGGTTTGAGAACTCCTAAGATAAAATTAATTTTTACACATATAATTAATTCAATTGTTTGCAATCTGTTATTTTTTTAAATTATGATGAATTTTATTCACATATATTTATCATATATTTAGTTATTTAATTTATATCTCTATTGTTTATATAATAATTAAATTTATTTGTTTACTGTTAAATTATTAAATTAATCATTTATATCCCAGTCATTAAACAAAGGTATAATACAAATTTCCATATCTTTTTTACTTTTTTATATATATATATATTAAATATATTATATATATATTCATTAACTATTTATAAGTATATATAATATATAACTAATATAATATATATACTTATATTTAAATGTGTGTGTGTGTGTATATGTATATTTCCTATAGGCATGAAGAAATTTATTCATTAATAAGCATGTAGTAGTATGTATTATTAATATATATATTAAGTATATAAAATATATATATAATATATAATATCTATATTATATTATATAATACTATATATATATATATTATATATATATTAATAATATAACATATATATATATATATATAATATAATATATATTAGAACGACTTATTAAATCTTTATAAAGCTTAAGCCTACCACTACATACGTAGATCTACTAGAGCATTGGAGAACTGGCGTACGCATATTAAACTTGACCTGATACTCAAGATTTTTACCAATATAAATATCTTATATACACTTCCTCACTCTAATACTATCATATACCATAGCTATATAACTCCTTTATGTAGAATTATAACTACTCATCTACCCATAATAAATACATATATTACTACTATATCTTGGTACCATGCAAACCCCACCTCATTCATTACTATTAATCACCCCTTACATTATTGTAGCTTATATAGTGCCCTAAATATTAATTACAGATTCTCGGGAAGTGTATTCTATATATCACATACTAATACATCACTACTATAACCTTACACATCCACTTTACATTCAGGATTATCAAACAGCATTCATCACTTATATAGAGAGGATTCATATTTATCCTAGCAGTGTAATTCATCTATTATTCTCAATTTCTCATATATAGTACTACTTTCGCGCTTCTACTTTACTCACCAAGAATAGATGACTTACCTATTTTAGTAACCATATTATATATATATCTATATTGTCGTGGCCAATATTAATTCTAACTAACTTTTTAATAAACTGTTCATTTATACTACTATTATATTATCTTTTTTCATTAGTCGCATGTATAGCTACGTGCAATATTAGGCTCAATCCTTATTTATACTATGAGTATATATATTATTCTATTTTTACTACTCGTTATATATTGATAAATTCTCAATATATCATATACTTTGACTCTACTAACACTTTGATTTAGTTATTTAATTAACATTGGTCCCCTAGTCATATAGATAAAATTGATGACCAAAAAACATGTTATTCCTTAACATAATAACAAAATATACACACCTACGATTAATAGTTACACAACCTTGCTTCTTGAACAAAACCACGACTTCTTTATTATTGACTAATCCCCCAACCTACGCTACACAATATCCCCTAAATGTGTGGGGCACATAAACAACGAATTCCCCACATGTTGTGCCTGCGTGTGCGTAACAGAAGGTCTTCAGGATAATTGGGCTAACGTGTGTAAGTTGGATTTCGCACTGTCTCCGCTCAACCACTAGTAACATCTACTCTCTATTAACTATGAGCATCTAACCTAGGACATTCAGCTTATAACACTATCTTTTGCAACTGCCTGGGCAAATTCGGAGATGGTTCGAGTCTGGATCCCGTCACTGTAACGGGCCTTTCTATTCTCTCGGAGAGAAAATTGTTGATATAGCGTATTGTGTACATCATCTGATGGATATGCTCACGCAGGAGATTAACAAATGACTCTTGAGAATTTACCTTGCGAGCAGACCTGAGGAGTATGGTTAATGGAAGTATTAGAACATGTCAAAAATTGTATTCTCGCTCTTAGTAACTGAGAGAACACAAAGACGAAAGGAAGGTTAAAAGCTGTGTGGTGGTTGTGAAACAGCTGGTGTGCTGGTGGGGAAAGGAATTGTGAGTGACAAGCACGAAATGAGAAGTTGCTCAACTTTTGATGAGTTCTGACTTGTGGTACACAGAGCTAAATCTGCGCTAGCACTCTTTATTTGTGATGTGAGTTCTTCTAGAATTACACCATGTTAAATTAAGTTTGAAAAAGGTCCAAGGTGTGTGTGGTTAGTGAACGCTATGGTCCACTGAGGCTCCGAAACGTTAGAACCATGAGAGTACCGATTTTTCTGCGAATTATTATCCCTGAAAGTTAGATGTCTTATGAAATGAAGTGAGATAGAGCACGCTTTCTGCTTTACTAGATTGGATACGTGGTTGGGCATAAAGCCCGACCTATAAAACTGGTTTGGATAGGTGATAACAAGAAAAGGTGATAATTCTTTGCAGTTACAGATAACGCACAATGTGCTTCATTAGATCAATTGACGTAGGGCTGTTTTGGCCTAGCGTCGGGAACGAAAAAATGAGAAATTTATACCTATAAACCTTCACTGAAATTTAGACAATCCCAGACACATACTTTCAACAATTCTCCTTTTCACCTGGAACAAAAATCGATCATAACTTTTCCACTGATACCTATTCTCTACCTACACCAATGGGCAGTGATATCTTTATGAATACTCTTGTGTTTAAAGAAAAGTATTACTTACACACACATACCTTCTCCCCTCACAGAAATCAATCAAGTTCCTACCATTCTCATTTTCTTCCCGACACTCCAAAACCACCTTTATACATCCCTTTTTTTGATCAGCCTATCCAACTCATTTATTCTCCCAACACTATCATCTGAACTCCTACTCACGTCCATTTACTAAAACATCATTTCAGATTATCCAAAAAAATCGTACTCTCTTCACGTTTCCTCAGTTGGCCATACGTCGCAACCACAACACACACTTGGACACTTGTGTCAAACTTAAATTAACAATAGATTCTAGACTCCCACACAAAGTCTACCATCTGTGCTCTCTATCCAAGTCACTCATGCAAAATTGCAACTCACTTCGTCTTTCGCAATATCCTTTCCCACCAGCACACACGCACTTTTCACACCACAATTATTTTATTATTAACCTTTTCCTTCCTCGAATGTTCAGTTACAGCGAGCAAATCAAAATTTGCCCATTCACTAAATACATCCATCACCTCTCTCCTCTTCTCTCAACATTTATTCCTCTGACATTGCATGTACTCATACGATTCAACATTTTCGCCGAAAATTAGAAGGCCGTTTACGGGATCACGACCATCTCGAGGCATGCATTCAAGCTATTCCATAGCTAGAGATAGGCTGGTAGCGGACAGCAAACCAACTACGACCGTCCGCTGTATCGCCTTCTATCGACACGCAGGACATCGTGGGGGAATTCTATCTCCCCACACATGGGATATGAAGTAGTGGGGGATGTCTGTAAGGTGTTGTCCAAGAAGAAGGCTGTGTACTTTAGGTTGTTATTTTAAGAAAAATAACATCAGTAAAGTCCATATATATTATATATATATATAATATTATATATATATATATATATTATAATATATATATATATTATATATATATATATTATAATATATATTATACAGTATTATATATATATATAATATTATATATAATATAATATACATATATATATATATATTTTATAATATAATATTAATATATATATATATAATATATATGTAATATATATATATTATATATATATATATATATAATTATACTAAAAATATATATATATATATATAAATATAAATAATATATATATAGTTATATATTATAAATGATGTTATATATATTTAATATATATATTCTATATATATATATATATATATATATAATATACTATTATATATATATACTATATATAATATATATATATATATATATATATATATATAATATTAGACATACATGCTTAGAGAAATTCTTTATTGGCCAAGGGAAAATCACATCACACAACACACACACATATATACTATGGTAACTATATATAGATATAATATATTTAATATTATAATATTATATAATATATATAAGATATATATAATATTATATATATATATATATTAGTATAATTAATATAAAAGTTATATAAGGTTTAAATTATATAATATAATATTTATATATATAGATCTATATATATATAATGTATACTATAAATATAATACTATATATATATATATGTATTACTAATATATATTATATAAGTATAATATATTATATACTAATAATAAATATAATATATAATATATTTACTATCTATATATATAGTATTTTATTATATTACACAAATACGTACATGCATGGAAAGATACATACAAACGAGCACGCGCACGCTCAGTAGAGTAAATTGTCGCGTCATTTTAAAATATTCAGAATAAAAATAACTTAAGGAAAATCAATTTAGTTTTTTTTTCTATTTCTATCTTTTTTCATTTTATTAATAAAAATACATTTAATTTGTACAAAATATCACATTTTTAATATATATGTATATATATATAAATATAAATTCATTCTATTTAAATATATATTATAAATATATATAATATATATAATATATATATATAAATTACTATATATATATATATATATAATAATCATCTATAATATCTCATACATATATAATATATATATATAGATTATGGTAGTATATATATATATATACTAGTAAAATTATATTGTGATATATATATATAATAAAATAATCTATAATATATATATATATATATATACTGTAAGTTACTAGATTGTATATATACAATAGATAATATATGACGAATATATATATTCAATTGAGTAAATATATTTATTATGTATACTATAAATATGTATATAATATAAAACTATATTATATAGATATTATTATATATATATAACTATATAATTATATAATAAATAATATTAGGTATATAATAATATTATTATGTATTAAGATATAAAATATGATTTATATGTTCAATACATGTATATCCTTAAGTTTAAAACTATAGCTATTAGAACACTTGTAATGTATTATAATCAATTATATATATATATATATGACTATATATATGATTAATATTGTATATATGTTTAAATATTATAATATTTATGGTATTTAAATATGAAAGAAATATACTATATTATAATATAATAATTATATATAGATAAATTTATAATATAAAATAGATATGATATATATAATATTAATGATAACTTATAGTAACAAATATAAGTTAATAGATATATAATATAATAATTATTATGAATATAATAGTAATTACTTGGTTTTGATAGATATATGAAAAAAGTAAGAAAAATTTTAATTAAATGTAGTTCAAAAACTTTCAAGATTATCAAATAAAATTTTTTGAAAAAAAGAGTAAATAAGATAAAATAATATGAATAAAAATGTATGAGATAATAATGTAAAAATAAATCTATATTATGATTAATATAAATATTTTAAAATTACTTTTTAATAAAATTACATATTTCAAATTAATTTTCATAATATAATTACGTTATATAGTAGCATGTACATTATATATATATATTATATATATTATATCTTATATATATATATATATATATATATATATTATATATATATATATAGGTATTGATAAAATGTTTGATTATATATATTATTATATATATATATATGATACAATAATATATGATAATATATAATCAGTATATATATAAAAATTATTTTATGTGGAGGTCACCTCATAAGCACATTGGTTTTTGCAGCTGAAATACAAACTTAATAGGTAAACCCAACAAAAATCAACAAAGGGAGGGTAAAGAAGAAGAATGAGACATTAATCAACATTATTCTCGTTTATTAAAACCAACACGGGTCGGGGGGAGAAGGCGTACGTTTCGACACCTCCCTCGGTATTCTTCAGACGCCGAGATAAAAACACAAAAGGTAAATGACAAAACAAATGGAAATCAGGATGTTAACTCTACGAAGCAAAAAAATATGGTTGGGGGTATAATGAGAGATAATAATTTTGTAACAGGAAATTATTTTTATCCCTCCTTTTTCCAAAACTGAAACCCCCACACTCCGGGGGCCCCACCTCCCCACAAACCCCCAAAGTTTTTTTTTTTGCCCTTTCGGAGTAGAACTATACAAAAAAAGGTTTGTACAACTCCCCACCCCCCTGGGGAACATATTCCGCAATCTTTTGATTTTCATTGTACATTTTATTTTTATCTGGCGTCGAAGAAGACACGAAGGGAAGTGGTGGAACGTCTCGTCGCCGCCCTATATTCCGTCCCCCCCTCCTTTTAAATATCTACAATTAAAGGTGCTAAATTTTTGTTTCTTTTTTTACCTTTTGTATAATTTAGTGGTTTTTGTACTTATATATATAGTAAGATATAGTTGAGATAATATATAGTAATGAGTATATAAATTATATATGATAGTATTAAGTATATATATGATTATATAGTATATAATATTTATATATAATATATATATATATACATAATATATATATAATATATATATAGCAGATAGGATTGTTATCATGATAGGTTCAGAGGACCTCTGTATCCGGAAAGGTCTAAGTTTCGAGCTCGGGGTATTCATAATAAGAGCCCTCTTTGTTAAGTCATTCTCCAGCTTCTTTGTTCTTTTGTGTGATACCTCTCCTTTCTTAGTAGCCCTAAAAGTCATTGAAGGAGTTTTAACTTCCGATTATCGACCCTTTATAAGTCCACGTACGGTTTATGATGAATCTTTAGATTGACATACCAATATTAATAGAAGAGGGGAGTTCTTATTTTTCCCTCATTTGTTTAAACAGTGCTGTTAGGTTTACTATCTTATTATCGGCATGTAGTACTTCTCAGACACGATTGGGCCATCGCCCCGCAATCGTTTTGCAGCAGTCTAGCATCAACTATAATGCTAACACTATTATTCACAACATAGTCTCAAAATTGAATAATGCTACTACTCTCATATAGCAATGTTATAACCCTTGGGCTTTCAGAAATTGAATCGTATGGTAAACATTAGTTTTTATAAGCGCGACAGTCATATAGATTTTTAGCCCAGTGCAAAACATAACTGTCTGCTGTATTTATACCACCTATTTCGTCTGTCCAAGGATCTTCCAAAAAACCTTCCTGTTCTTGGTACAAGTGATCACCTCTTTGGCGCTATAAAGATGCTAGCACTGTCTAGTTATCACAGTACAATACCCCTTGAACCTATGTGATTCCCAGGTGTTTTGAGTATATGTTGTCTCGTTGCATGGGCAGTAGCGCATGAGAGCTGTGAATAGCTTAGATTTGATAAGATTGAGTGTTATACGCATAAGCAGGTGGTATCTGATACAGTAAACTAATAGGTGTTCTATTTGCCACAGACACCCCATACATTTATAATGATTTCCAAACATCGCCTTGCTTGCCAATGCCTCAGACATCAGCTCAGCATTGACAGTGATGGTCTATCTCGGCGAAGGGTGCACGTTCCTGGCCATTTCCAACCCAAGAGAAATAAAGACATAACCTAACAATGAAACGGAGACCAGGATTGTTTTTGGATTTAATCTAAATTCATTGATTAATCCTCTATACTTTGCAAAAGTCTCGATGAAACATACCAAGATTTAGGTCTGATGAGAACCGGTCGTATTCCCTCTCAGGTATACCCTGAAAGCTCAGTTTTCCGTTTACAGGAATGCTTTACACGTACTCTGTGAACAAACTCGTATCCATTGAGGTTTTGAAAGTGTCAGATCGAAGATCTTTTTATCTTTTAGCCTTTTTCCACTGGAGTTAGCTTCGGATGTGTTGTGCAAGCACCTGATATCTCCACAGTTGACTAATTAGTGTGAGATACACAACCGTTCGTATCCTTTGTAGACCTAACGTTCGAAATAGAGTCTAAGAATAGTCTTTTCTTTTATATATCTCCCTGGTAAAACAGGAATGTATAAGAGTTTTGAGGAGGTAAAACGCAAACGTAAGCCACCCCGAAATATTTCTCATGCATGTTCGCTATGTATTCGGAAATGTTAGGGATTTCACTTCCAACAAAATTCTCAGGGATGCCTGTAAGGAAACTCTTGATATTTTTGAACCCAAAGGTACAACGATGTGAAATCTTAAGCAATAAATTTTGGTAGCTACGTGCTGTGGAAGTAGTAATATAAAAGGGCTCTGTACGCCCCGTACAAAGCGTCACTAATTATAAGTCTATGATTGGCAACGTCGTACTAGTTCTGAATTAGATCATACGAGTTTTACAGAAGTTCCGTATCCCTCTTTCTGCAGGGTCTGCGTGGAGATAATTCTTACGTGCACTCATCATTTCATTATTTCTATTTTCAATTCACGCATGTCCCATACCCTCAAACACTTTCAAAACCGAGTCTGCTTTCTTGTATGAATTCTTACCTTGCAGCATGGTTAAGTCGTATACCTGTCGGAAGACTGACACCTCTATGCTCAAGCTTGCCATCCTCACAGCTCTGTTGACCGTGCTAGATACAACCATGGAACAAGTACGCTATTATTTCTTTCTACTGTCTAGCACCGGGTTCAGACGGACTGAAAGTCTTACCATTGGCCCTCCATCTCTAGTTCATTTCCATAGCTTTCAATTGTTGTCTACTTTGCAGCTGTCTGAGGGCTAAAAGGCCATCTCCTCAATAGAGTGTGATTAATTCATCAATCAGGGACATCTGTGTACCCATCACGGGCCATCAGGATGTACGTGTTTATTTTTAAATCATCGCTCGCCGACATCTCGGCAATGGATTATCCTTTGCCAGTATACTTCTCCATGAATGCTATCCCAATAGATATACTTCGTGAGAATAAGTTTCTTCTCAGTGTCGAACTAAGTGTGAGCAACAGGTATCAGCATTTCATATAATGGGTTTTGAAAAACTCTAAAACAAGTGAAGGCAATTGTACAACGTTCTAAGCAATCTATTTGGAACATTTCAATGAACATCTTTCGGAATTTTCAAAACTTTGCCTAAAAGTCGAGTTCCTGTACACAATATTTAGTGCATTCTGCTTTAATGTCATACTCTCTGTTTTCGAATGAGCTATACCATTCGGTAAATTCTCGTTTCTCTGACTCTTCCATACGATCAGTTTCAAATAATTCTCTAGCAGGTATATGGCCAACATAATTTACATTATCTAGGGTAAGAAATCTGTGCGGGAAAAACCCTTTAGCTACATCACCTTCAAGCCCCATACATTTTGGTAGCTTCTTCAAAGCACAGGGCATGTATAATAGAGTGTCTTTAAACGTTATATTATGCTGAGCTGTTATAGTGATGATCTTTGTACCTCGTTTTACAGGGTTACTAGAAATAACACTGGCACCGGGTCTTGCCAATAATTTACTGAACACAAATTGTGTGCCACACTTACCCCCATTCTGAGCTGCTACTAAGATTTCGTCTTTCTGACGTTTTTTTTGAAAACTGAATATAATTTATGCAATTTATCCTTAGACACTTCTTTATATTTCAGCATTCAAATCAAATTGAAATTTCTGACGTTAGTCCCGCATTTTATCGCCTTTTTTCATCCCTTAATTCTATTTTCCGCTGCATTATAACTAAAAACTGAAAACCAAAGGAACAGCATGCTCACAAAGTAGTACGTACATGTCAACAACCTGATTTGTCGTCCCTTTATCAGTCTCGTTTGTGGTTATAAAAATTATTAAATTATAATAAAAATCTTTCAACAATGATTATAATAAATTAAAATTTGTGAATATTATCAAAGATATATAGTATAAGTATTAAAATTCTTTGTTATATTAAAATGAAGTAATCCAATTATCATAAGTATATTACTAGATCTGGAATTATGATCTACATTATGATGATTATGAAACAATAAAATTAGTCACAATTATAATTGTCAATGATATATTCTTTAAATTAAAATTCTCTCTAATCTATAACACTTCACTTATAAATTTGTATATTTCTACTTTTTGGATTGTTGAAATAAATCTTAATAAAATACATAAACTTTCATAAAATCTTTAGCCACATACTATACTATTTAAACGATTAATATACAAACTTAATATAATAAACTCTCACTATTAAAGTCTATAAATCAATGTTATCACAGATACTTTATATAAACATATACAGTATACCATATTATAAGAAACTTTACATATGAAAACCTTATATAAACTCTCATCCCTTATTTAAACTCTTATATCCCAATCTTTTATATTACTTTTAAAATAATATCATTAACTTTTAGTATATAAAGTTCTTTAACTATTATATAAATAACGTTTCACCACACTGACATCAACCTGAGTGCTTAACTTTACATAAACTTTTCATAAGAATTAAATAAACAATGCTTAAAAACATTATAACTCTTACATAATTCAAACTACTAAATCCCCACATCTAAACTTAATAAATACACTTATATATCACGTACCTCATACTTAACCATAGACACATACACTATAAATATCTCGCAACTTTACATAATATTCCTTATCTATGTTAAACTTTATTATTATTCTTTTCCTTCATCTACCTATACAAATATTTCATAACTTAGATATTAATCCTTATAATCATTACAACTATTATAAAGACTGATATTACATTGCTTTCTCTATATAATGATCACTCTAACATAAACTTTATCACACAAACATAATATAACATTCAACCTTACTATAAAATTTATAATATTAAACATCACTCATACCTATCTTTACTCACTCACACTCTATATATATTAATCATATTTTATTTAAGCTTTGTCTAATACGCAATACACCTTTTGCATTTGAAACATTTTACAATAAAATTATAATTAATTTTACTCATGATAAATTTAAAGCAATATTATAACTTATAAACATGTGATATCATGAAAACTGACACTCTTGAGAAAAATCATTTATATTTTGACTTTAATCAAAATATTATACAACTCTTTATCATAAAACTATTACATTTCTACTATAAAGTACTTTACAAACACGCATACATCAATAAACTTATATTCACAGAATTTAATAAACACTAAATTCAATTACAATTCATTAACTTATTTAATAAACTCTACATTTAATAAACTTTAGATTTAATAAACTATAGATTTAATAAACTTTAGATTTAATAAACTCTACATTTAATAAACTTTAGATTTAATAAACCTCTATATATATTACTAAATATAAACTTTACATAAACTTTACGTGGTGTAAACTTTATATAACTTTACTATCAAATTTCCTTATACACTAAACAATACTAAAACGTTCACATATAATCTCCCTGACCTACTAGCTGTACATATAAAACCATAGAATATCTATCGTTCTTTCATAAGAGCTCTTTTCATAAATCTTACATCAAATTCTTTATCCCTTCCATAACAAAACTCATCCGCATGGGAACACATTATAACATCACCTACACCAAACTACGTAATAACCCACTCAATAAATCTTTTAATATATAATCTTAACTTGACAATCGATTTTCTTTTGATCAAGTTTTGTGAAGATAAACTTTACAATAAATACTTTTATCATTACAAATCTTCACTCATTCAAACATTACTCATACAAATTCGATTTATATTACTTCAATTCTTTACATACAACATTTATCTCTACACACTATCATACACACTTTTACTATATTTACCTTTACTATAAACTTGAATCTTAATACTTTAACATATGATACATCCACTATTATTTCAACTTTATATTTAGCTTTTAACTTTTACATAAGAGTTCTACTATATATACTTTAGCCACATATATCTCTTGCATATAAATCTTCTAATCTATTATCATTATAAACTTTCGTTTTTCATATCATTTAAATTATAAATAATAAATCTCCTCTATTAACTTTCTTATTACTCTTATCTTTACTACTGACATTCAAGAACTTCTTACTAATTCTAATTTTTACAACACTTATCTTACCTTTACTTACCTAACCTTTATCATAAAGTTTATATACTTCTTCTTCTTCAATCTTTTACTATAAACATTACATAAACTTCTTATAGCATAAACTTAACAAAGAAATTGAAATCTTTCTTAATCTAATACATTGTAACCTAACTTGACCCATCTAAAGCTATTATACTTCTTAACTTTTCACATATCATCTTTTAAACTTTTTAAATTAAATCTTTATAATCACTAACTTCATCCTTAACTTCTTATACATTATACACTCTCTAACCTTGTCTTTTATATTATCAATCCTTTATATAAACTCTTATATACTTTTTCTGATGGAATTTATATTGTGATAACTTTTATATACTTATATATCATACTTTACTATACTATGCTATACTTTCAGCAGAAGTTCTATATATCTATACTTTATATAACTTACATAAACTTTATATAAACTTTATTATCCTATTTATCTTAACTTTTACATATAACTTTACTATGTAAATTAACACACACTTAACAATATAACTTTACATAAACTTTATGTAAAACTTTATATAAACTTTACATAAACTTTACCATAACTTTACTTTATATAAACTTATTATAAACTTTATATAAACTTCTATATATAACTTAATATAAACTTTTATCATTAAAACTCTACATAATCTTTACATCTAATAACTTTACATAAACTTTACATAAACTTGACATACTAACCTTTATAATATCCTTAACGTTCCTTTACATAAAACTTTCACACCTAACAACTTTTACATAAACTTTACATAAACTTTTATCATAACTTTTATCATAAACTTTTTATAACTTTACATAAACTTACATAACTTTATAAACTTTACATTAAACTTTACATAAACTTTACACTAAATCTTTGCCCTCTTTCAAAAAACTTTATAATTACAACTTTATTATATCTCTTTATATATAACTTAATATTAACTTTATATAAACAGATTTATTATCAACTTTAATATATAAACTTAACATAAACTTATATATTCACTTAAATTATCTTAATCTTATCAATAAACTAAAATATTAAACTTACACTACTTTTCTCATAAACTTTTAACTTATATCTTCTAATTTTATATAACTTTTATCTTAATGTGGAATAGGGATAGCTGAAGTTAATTTATACTATATACAATCTTTACTGTTACTTTAATATACCACTTTACAATTAAACTTCCATTATAAACATTTGCATAAACTTTATATAAACTTATATAAATAAGTTTAAGCTATTTATTTATATAAACTTACATAAACTTTAATATTAAAGCAGCTAAATTCAAACTTTATGGTAAACTTTATGAATAAATACTTCAAATCAGAAATTTAGATCTTTTTCATTATATTAAACTTTATCTATATTAAATTTACACTCGTATAAATACCAAATATATGTGTAACAGATTAAATTTTACCAGCTATGGACAAATACGTCGTATAAACTTTATAATAAACTTTATATAAACTTTACATAAATCTTACTTTTACTTATATAAACTTTACATAAACTATTATATAATTTTTACAATTATCTTACATAAGACAATAAATAAACGTTTTTGAAAACTTCATTATTAAACTTTTACTTTACTACTAATTTGATCTTTTACATATAATCTTTTTATTATATTTTTATTATCATATTTTTTATTCTTTTCCTTTTTTATCTTTTCTCCTTTCGTTTTCTTGTTATTGTAGAGATTGTAGACGTATTGTACTTTACATAATTTATATACTAACTGTTCCTCTTCATCTAAACATAAAATTATTTTTTAAATGTCTTACTTGGAACCTTTAGATAACATATAATACAATTTTTTATATACTTAACATCTTATCATAAACTTTACTTCACTTTAAAAATTGTTTAAACTTTTTATATAAATTTCATTATTTATCATACTTATCATTACAACAATATGTAACCTTATAAAAAGATATATTATAAAATCATTAAAATCAATAGGATCGAAATTAACCTTTATATAACCCTTAACATTCTGTTAAACTTTACAATAACTTTACATAAACCTGTCATCCAAAGAGTTCTCCAAACTTTACGTAATTTTACATAAACGTTAACAGTTAAAGTTCTATACCTTTTACTTTATTACTAATATTACTATACTATATTTTACATGTCTGATACATAAACCTTATCGACGTAAATTTTATAACTTTATATACTTTATTTTAATATTTATATAACTTATATAACTTTATATAAACTTTATATAAACTTTATCATAAACTTTACATAAATCTTTACACCTTCTTCTCCTTTCCTTCTTTCTTTCTTTCTCTTCTTCCTCCTAATTGCCTTCTGTCCTTCTTCTTTCTTTTTGCTTGGCTCTTTCTTTTTGCTTCTTCCTTCTTTTCTTCTTCTTCTTCTTCTTCTTCTTCTTCTTCTTCTTCTTCTTGCTTCTTCTTCTTCTTCTTCTTGATGCTTCTTCTTCTTCTTCTTCTTCTTCTTCTTCTTCTTCTTCTTCTTTCTTCTTCTTCTTCTTCTTCTTCTTCTTCTTCTTCTTCTTCTTCTTCTTCTTCTTCTTCTTCTTCTTCTTCTGTCTGTCTTCTTGCTTTCTTCTTCTTCTTGCCTATTTTCTCCTTCTTCTTTTCCTATTCTTTTCTTCTTCTTTCCTTATTCCTCTTTCTTCTTCTCTTCCTATTCTTATCTTCCCCTCTTCTTCTTCTTCTTCCTTCTTCCTTTTCTTTCTTCTTCTTCTTTTCTTCTTCTTGCTTCTAATTTCTCTTCTTCTTCTTTCTTCCTTCCTTCTCTTCTTTCTTTTTCTTCTTCTTTCTTATCTCTCTGATCTTGCCATTTCTCGCTTTCTTCTTCTTCTTCTTCTTTCTTCTCTCATCTTCTTTCTTCTTTCTTCTTCGTCTTCTTCTTCTTCCTTCTTCTTCTCCTT
>JABUQX010126276.1:0-15000 GCA_015478945.1 Trachelipus rathkii
AGAGAGAGATATAGAGTATTATTTATTAATATATATTAACTATATATAATATTCATATAATATATATAAAATTAATAATATTATATATATATTATTATTAATTATTAATTAAATATAATTATAATATAATAATATATAAATAATATATATAATAATATATATAATAATTAATATATAATATATATATAATATATATTATAATATTAAATATTATTATATATTATAATATTATTATAAATATCACTACACCTATATATATCATGGGTCATCAGCCATTTCACATTATATAGGTACTGGACTTACTCTTAAAGGTAATTATCTAACCAAAACTTTTAACTCGAGTCAACTTATATTTCAATGTCAATTCAATTTCGAGTCGAGTGATATATTTCCACAGTTCCAGATTTTTTAGAAGAAAACAAGTCAAAAATTTCTTATTTTTCATTAATAATACGAGTTAAATTTATCAATCAAAAGTAATGTTTATTATTTATTTACACAAAGGAAAGTTAAATGTTTTCATAATATATACGTAATATTTATATATAACTATTATATATATAATTTCATATATAATACAATATATATATATACATAATATATATTATAATTAATAATATATATAATATATATATATATATATATTATATATATTATAATATATATATATATATTAATTATATAATTAAACTATATATATAATATATAGATATATATATATATATATATATATATATATATATATATTAATACTATATATATATATAATAATAATATATTATAATATTATTATTAATATACATTTATATATATAATTATATATACATATATAAATATATATATATATATATATATATATAAATATATATATATAATTAATTATAATATATATATATAATTATATAATATAAATATATATATATATTGAATAAATAATAAAACATACCCTCTAACTACGTATTTCGCCCTGCTGGGATATTGGAGATTGTTCAAGAACAAAAGCTAGTATATATATATATATATAAAATTGTCACGTGACGTGTTTAGACTCACTATACAGACTCAACTAGTATAATGATAACTAAAAAAGGAAACCCGCCACTTTTCCATCCATGAATAAGTCAATATCCTAAATAGGAATTCCCGAAAGGAGTTACGCATGTCAGGACATCTAACCTCCCGGTCAATGACCTCATACCTAAGTTCATCAACTCTGGAGCCTGGGTATAAAATATAGGGTATTACCTATATTATATATATATATATATATATAATAGCGCTCTCTAACAACATAGGATTAGAAAAATATACTCAATATATATATAGAACCTGTAGGCCCAAAAAATTAGCTAAACATGAAAATAATAAATTGTGAGCAAATAAAACGCAAATATAATTTAATTTATTTATAGACAGTTAGGTAATTTATTTAAAACCTATAAAATAGAGCATTGTATTGAAAGAATGACTATAGACACAGTAAAACACTACTATTAGAGACCCTATGACAAGATAATTGTAACGTAGCATAAGTGGTTTGATATCACACTCACAATAACCTATAACGATGAACTATAAAAGAAATCTGCTACTTATTTTCCTCTAGTAAATATAAGCTATCTAAAATAGCTTCCAGAAGGGAGTGAGGTATCAATGTCTAGGTTAACATCTACCTCCGGCAGTTTAGAATTATGTCACTAAAACATATTAGCTCATTACTAACTCTTCTGATAACCTTTAATATTATGATTTATTCATAGAGAGAAAGTATAGTAGGTCTCGGAGTATTTTATTACTTTTAGTCATCTGAGATTATGGGTGGTCAACAACACTTAATATGCTAACGCATCACATATTAGCCATAAAGAGTATTACCAGTATTTAGAATCCCAAGCAAGGTGAAATAACATTTATGTGAGTGATTGTAGTTTATCAAAATAACAAAAATATAATATTTAGTACTATTATTGAGCAATATTATTTTACTATTGATACTATTAACATCTTTGGCCCCCGGTTCCTGAGTATATATTTATCAAACTTGCGTGGTACCTATTATATATTATATCAGTATTATGGCCAAGGACGAACCGTGTGAAACGGTAGAGCGCCTGCCGGGGGTTAATGTCCCTATAATATATATATATATAACATCAAGTATAGGCTGCGGAGTTCTCCGTGATTAAATATAATATATTTTCATGCAGAACTCATACTCACTCTATAAATAACAAAAAATTTGAAAATTTTTAGAGTCTGAGATGTTGCTTGAAACAAAAATTTGGGGTTCGAAAGCTTGGCAGGTAATCGGTGCGAAATAAATTTATTCGTAATCATAAAACGAACTCGGACTCTACTCCGAGACTCCACTATAAAACCTAAAAATTTTACGTGACTCCGATCACATTAATATATATACCATCACAAACTTTCAGTAATTTAAAACAAATTTAAAATTTTTACGAACTCACTGTGAGACTATAATATATCACATATTCAAGTGATTATTCTACGATTTGCAAGATAAATACGTATATTTTACCTTATTTATATTCACAAACTTTACCTTATTTCAAGGTCACGATATTTTGAGGTGTATATAAAAAGTGATACTAATACTACTTGAAATCAGGAATCAAATGCTAAAAATGCTCAAAACTATTCATATTTATATATATACTGAGTTTATAGAGTTAACCGTAAAAACACTCACTAATATAGATGCAGTGCGCAAACATATATGACAAACGTAATAATAATATATTTCAGTTTCATGAGAACAAATGTATAACGTAAATTATTATATATATATTCAATAATATATTTTTATTATTATTTAAACTATAAATAAATAAAGTAAAAGTACGCTAGTTTTTTATTTATTTGTTGATACCAGTGTTAAAATGAGCACAAGTGATAAAGTTATCATCATTAATAAATTTATATATTATTAAATTAAATATAAATAATATAATTATATAAATAAATAATTAAATAAAATATAATATATAATTTATATACAATTAAACCGTGAGCAACTCACAACATCAATAAATAAATAATAGTTCTAATAAATTTTCGACTCCGACCTCCGACTCCACTTACACAGAATTTTCGACTCCGACTCCAACTTTACACAGGAATTTTTTCGACTCTGAACTCCACTTGCACAAATTTTCGACCTCCGCCCGCAAGCCCTGCTTAATGCTCACTCCTTCTGGGAAGCCTTAGATTGCTTTCAGAGGAAAAAAGTGGCGGGTTTTCCTTTTAGTCATCGTGGTCGGGTGGTCAAACACTTGCACTAACATCTGTTGAGGGTCACGAATTCGATCCCACGCAGGATGAAATACTTTATGGTTGTTTTGTCAATACAAAATTATATTGCGTTTATTGCAATTTATTTTCAAACATCTCTCTAACATATTATTATAATTAATATATATATATATATTAATCAATATATTATTAAAAATTATAATATTATAATTATATATATATATATACTATATATCATATTTAATATATTAATAATATAATTATTAATATATTAATCTATAATAATATATATATATATATATATTAATATATAATATATAATAATATTATATTAATATATAATAATATATATAAATTCAACAAAACGCATATCTACACTCACATATATACATATATGCACACAAGATGATTCTCAGTTAAATCACCAAAGGGAGGAGACTATATTTACTTTACCTTTATCACTGTTACTATTCATTATTCATCAACTAATGTTCATCGTATTGTCTCCACTAAGGGAGCTCTAAATATTCCTATTCATATATCACCTAAATTATATATATATATATATATTTACCATCTTAATCAGCTTTGGTTTATAAATTATCTCTTACAATTTTACAGGCTTCTTTATACTAATCTATCGTACATAAACAATCAATTATATACATATATAATTATATACTCTTACTTCAATTCATATAATATAAACTGTTCATATATATCCTCAAATTTTTATCAATTCATTAGTGAGTCACCAAACAACACTAATACACGTATACTTATATATATAGAATTATTACATCTAAACAAAGATTGTAGTCCTTAGATATTTAATACCTCTTATTCCCCACCATAGTTTTTCCATAATCACTACTATATCACATTAAACCGTATGTAAACATACTATATCCCTCATAGCAAAAGATACTCTAGTTAGCTAAATATCAAGACTGGAGTGAGGTAATAACTTTACTTTTATGACAGGTGCGTATATAATTAGAAGAACTATACAATAAATCTATACGGTACTCAATATCATAAAAACATAATGACATTTAACTCATGTAAATCTAAATGATGTGACATATATTTTATAAGTTTACAAAGGAAAATGTATATCAAAAAAAATAGAAAAAGTCTTAAAATATTAGTAATATTTATTTACATATATATTATTATATATTTATATAATGTTAAATTAATATAAATACATTAGACGAATGTGATACGACAACTTAGCTATTACCATTTTACTCGCACTTTTATGCAAATATAATAAGCGACAGAGTTTGCCATAATATAAATTTAGTTATTTTATTTTATGCTCCTCAAAAAAGAAAATATGTTATATTTTTTATTTATTTTTTTATATACATGGAGGGTCATCGTATCAGAAGGTTAGGTGAACAGAGGGGGGTATACGAAGTATACCTTCCCGTCTCCCCCAGTAAAGGCTCAGAGAGATCACCCTAGACTCGTTCCACCTTGTGGTTTTACCCTGGCATATAGTTAATTCGAGTATTATATAGTTCACACAAAATAAACTTTTTTGAGCACAACTCATCTATGGCGCTCTACTATCTAATTGCGAAAATCGGAGAAATGGAGCACGTGATTTGTCGACCATTATCTCGTACTGTATTTTTAAATTCTAACAAAAATTAAAAAATATGAAAAATCTTAGTTTTAATAGAGACTTTTTATTCTAAATTTTTAAATTGCATTTTCTGATCCAAAATTCTTTTACTGATTACAAAAATGTTATTTGTAAACTTATAGTGTAGGATTATTGTAAGTTTCTCAATTATACATCATCACACTATCCTCAATTAGACTACCATACATAAAAGTATCTGGCCACTCTAACACATATATCACTTTAAGTCCTTTATTGTATCCATAACAATAGGAATTTATATTGTCAATATCTCACCTATATATATATATATATATATATAATATATATATATATATATATATATATATAATAATTACTATAGCACACCTACCACTTAAACCTATTTCACTCATTAACTTTCACTACTTAACATATATCATGTGAGTCAATTACATCTCAGTTCCAATTTTCAGAACTATAACAATAATATGACTCTATAATATTAAAATCATCGGAAATACTTGGGATCCCCATATTTATGACTTCACATCCGACTAATATTAGTAATTTTACACACAAATACGGTACTACTCTACTCCTCCTACCACTCTAAATAAATATACTAAATATATATATATAATTAAATAATATATAATATACATTATATATATACTATTATAATATTATAATATATAATATCATAAATATATTAATTAAATAATAATATATATATAATATATATATAATATATATATTATATATAATATATATATATATTATATTATATATTATATATATATATATATTATATACTATTACTAAACGGTGGTACTAATTAATCAGCGTTATAAAAACCGTTTAAAACATATATTAGTTTAAAAATTTTTTATTATCCACATTTAGACGTACTTTTTACCGTATTATTAATTTCGAAAAAAATAAGAAAGTACGGAACTATACTACGAGTTTATAACAATTGTATGAATTATACGTAAACGAGTTATAAAAAATATTTTCCCATACTATAATACATCCGTTAACCGTTATACCTATAATATTATTTATAAAGAGTTTAATTAAGAATAACATAATTTATTCTTATATACATTTCTAAATATATGTTAAAAGATATTATTCAGAATTATTCAATATAACATATTAAACTATATTTTTTATTTATCAATAAATTTATTCCACTAAATCGACTCCTCTATCAATGTAAACTCAATGTATGTTTATATTCTATTATAACGGAGTATATTATAATCTCACCTCACCGTTATAAATTAGTGAGGTATACAGTATATACACACTACAATATATATATTCGTTCACGCTAAGTACTCACCAATTTTCACACATATACCAGCCCCCAATTAACCAATTAGATAACAGGAAAATAAATATGGAAATTTTCAAGTACCGATTTTTGAAACCCTAAACAAACACCAACCATGTAGCTTTTTTTTATTATTTTTATTTGAGAGTGAGAGAGTCACTCCTTACTATATTAAAAATACGATAGTATTTATTATAAGACATAGTGTAGTTATTATTTCTGAGTGTTCCTATGGTTAAGTCAATTCTTTTATATCAGAATATTTTACAAATAAATTTTCTATAAACCTACATTACTCATTATAGGCGTATAAATTTCATTGGTATGAATGTGGTCAATATTAGTGGCATGATGACTTTATCAAAAATTGAATTATTGAGTTAGGCGTACAATTGACATACAATTCATAAATATATATATATATATTAAACAATTAAGTAAACGTTGTTACTTTTTTACCGATTTTTTAAAATATGGTTTGTGCTTCAAAAGTACGTTGTCCAATTATGATACAGAAAACAACACAACTTTTTTTGTAGTTATTATTAAAAAATAGAAAAATATATTTAATGAGATGACACAAATTCTTAGATATATATATTTTTTGTATTATATTCATGTTTGCAAAGATTTGTTCTGTAAAGGAAACAATATTAATATATATAATAAAGTAGAATTTTATCGGCTATATTTATATCTAATATATAAAACTATTCTATTACTTATTTTATAAGACTACAAATAAAAAATTATCTAGTAATAAATAAAAGATGCATTACCAGCCCCTGTACAGCTCACTCGAAATAATAATATCTTCCTATAAAAGAATGTGGTATATTACAGACAAGTGGAAAAAAAATAATCTCATATACCATTATCCATATTTTTTTAATAACATATTTATGAATTTTTGGTAGAAATCTTATATTAAAACTCTTTCTGATATAATAATATTTTTTATTTATACTCGTCGATACAACATCAATATAATTTATCAGTGAGCTTGATACATATAGTCACGGGCATATAATAGTATCTATATTTTATAACTTTAAGAGATTAAATTGTATTATATTAGTATATATATATATATAACTCAATAAAATATATTTTTAATAAAATATTTATCATAAAAAAAATAATATTTTATTTTGAATATATTGTATTCCATAAAACAAATCTCACATAAAACTTATAATTTAACATATAATAATCAATAGAAATTATCTTAAATAAGTATATACAATCATGGCTGATGAGCTAATTCCCTATATACTATACCACTCCATATTTTATTTATTCACTACTCACTACCTACCCCTTACATACCTACCTCAGATAAATAATAATCATGTATGTTAAAAACATTATATAAACACTCTGTACTATCTATGCAAATTTTACATCTCAACCACTTTACGTCACACGATACTAAAGAAGATTTTTTCTAAATGGAAATTTCATTATTCATTTTTAAAAATCCTTTCATCGTCTTTTCTTAATTTCCAGAAATGCCTTTCAAGTTCTCAAATAAAATAGTAAGAGAGTAAACTTATCGATTAGCATACCACTATTGTACCTCAAATATAATCACATGGATTTTGAAAAATTGAAAGTTCTGATATAAATGATACTACACTACAAAAACACTCTCATAAAAAACTGACTATATATATTATAAAAACGTATTTTTAGTAATGAAGAAAAGGCTACAGTTCTGGCGTCACCATTATGTTAGGGATATATATATCTAAATCGTGACTGATAAAATTTCTACGAATTTTTAATTTCCATTTTAAGGGTATGAGTGAGTGATAAATTGGTGAGACTTAATAAGCTGATGAACTCACTGAGTAATTAATTATGAATTATCCCTTTCGTAAATGTTTTGACTATGTTATTCTTAATGCTTAGTCTATTTCCAATTTTCTATATATTTTATGTTTCGACTAGAGAAAAAGACTAGATAGGTAACTATGAGTTGCCCGTTTACAATATGTAAGTTATCTCATTACCTCTTTCGTTATCGTTACTTGAAATTGCTTCCTATTATAATATATATACAATATATAAAAATATATAAGTATAATATAAGGCCTATATATATATATAGTGACTAGTTTACTATTACCATCTATATAAAAAATATATTATACTATAATTTAATAAATATATAAATTATTTAAAAAATATGTAAAGTTGGTATATATATATATATATATATATCCTGTGTTCTTTTTTACATACTCACTTAAAATATAACTTTATATAAGTATTTAAATTTAAATAGGTAATTTATCATAGCCTTATTAGTAGTGTAAAAGTAATTTACTCTATTGAGCAAAGCTCACGGCACAAAAAAGTTATCATGCTAAGGTTTAATATAAAGTATTAAATTATTTATTATTATTATGCCACATTATAAAATAATATATTGAGATAATATATGCAATCATATATACACAATAAATATAAGCTAAATTTAGAAAATTTAAAATACTGTGGTTTCTTCATATCAAAGTGTGTATTTAACGTTAGTAGTAATAAGTACGAGATAGGTGAGAGTGCCAACATTTAGCTGAGTAAGATAAAAGGATAGTAGGTCACTTTAGCAAAATAGTTGCATAAAGCAACATTTGTACAATGTTGCTATATAACCTCGAAGATATCTCAAAGCGCGTAGTTAAATCAGTGACGTACGTACTAATTGAATTACATAGTTCATTTATATTTATATTGATATGTTTCAGTATATGTTGATATTAATGAGTTAGTACATTATAAATTAATTAATTATTAATTATTATTTACCTTACTCATCTAAAATACTACCCTTTTATATTATTTACGTATTGATGCCGACAACTACGTGAGGTAGGTGTCGACACATTATACGTATAGTGTATGTATATAATAGATACTAGCAAGTCAAATAATAACTCAATATTACACTACATGAATATGTGATTTAACCTAATACACTTACTTCACACGCTACACTATAATACAAACGGTTTATTTTTATTATACCTAATATCACCTAACCTATATACATATTATACCTTTTTTTCTCCCCCAACCTATAATTATCTTTAACCCTAACCTCTTAAGTTGTATTGTGATCATTGAGCTCTATATACCTAACCTATTACTCATACCCCTTAAATCATTTATGTCCAAAAATTATAACATACAATCTCATCATATCTATAAACTCTCATCTCATTCTTGACCGATCTAACACACACAATCATCACACACTTGATATTCCGCGTACTGCGCTTAATATTATCCACGTTTTTCTACTATACCCTGACTATTCACCGACTTGGTCCCGCAGCCTTCGCTATGAGCACCGTGTCTCGCTTTCTCACGCATATCACGTCAAGGGGAAAAATTATGTTTAAGGGTATATATATAATATATACTCGTTTTCGTCTTCTTATCGCTCACATAATATGTGATCATAGAGGAGATGGGGTTTATTTTAATACTAAATCCTTAAATCACTTAATATACTCACCCTATACCCTCTCTTAGTTCACCCCCATCTTGTTTTTAATTAATTAATATAATAAAAATGGACGTGATGGAAATCGATATCCACGTCCTTTCATTTACGCTGTGCATGAAAAACAATCTAAACGTGGATCTAGAGCTCAAGATAATGATATATATCAGTGAGTACTTATTCAATAACTATGACCGTTATATGAGCTAAAACGTGAGCTTATTATTATAATACCATAATGATTACCACTAATCTAGAAATCACTCACTAATGTTTATAATAGAAATAGTTGAGTTTCATAAAAATGTGTCATTAAATAATACTAGATAAATAAATTAAATATGAATCAAAAAATATAGTATTCACTATATATCCCTATATACTACATTACGCTTTTAGAGAGTTTCATAAAGTGTGTGAGATATTAGTTAATATATAATGAGTAGTTGAGTGAGCGTGATTATTAAAATGAGGCATTTATAAATACAGAATAGAGATAGTTAATCCCTTTTACAGTTTATTCACGGTTATAAATTACCTCTTATCTATCTCCGTATATTTACTGCTCAGTGAATATAAGATATATACTGACCACTGTGAGGCTAATGAAAGAATATGAGATGCAGTGAGTTTTTACTGTACAAATTTAAAACTCTCTTCATAATTTATAATAATTAATTAATAATAAATATATAATATATTAAATATATTATATATATATTATATATATTAATATATATAATATATATATATATATACATATATTAATACTATAATATAATAATATATATTATATATATTACATATATATATATATCATATATATTATATTAATTATATTATTACTTATAGTATTATATGTTATATATTATATTATATATAATATATATATATATATATATAATATTATATATAATATAATATATAAATATAATATAATATATAATATATATATATATATATATAATATATATATTTATATTAAATATATACATATAATATATAAATATTATGTATACATTTAATATATTTAATATTACTATTTATATATATTAATATTATATATATATAATAATAATAAATATATATTTATATAATATTAATAGCCATCTAGTTGTTATATTTAATTATATCTAATATATATAATATATATATAATATAATATATATATATAATATATATTAATATATATTAATATTAAATATTATATATTAATATATAATATAGTAATATACACATTAATATAATTATATATATATAATAATATATTATATATAATTAATATAATATACTATATATAATAATATATAATAATTATTAATTTATAATTAATCTAAAAATGTTTAATTTTATAATTATTATAAAAAATAATAATATATTATATATATATATATAATATATATATTATATATATATTATATTATATATTTATATATTATATATATATAATATATCATATATCTAATAATAATAAAATATATATATACACATACATATTATATATTATATTAATAGCCATGTATTTATTAATATTATATAATATATATAATATATTTATAATATATATATATATAATATATATAATAATATATATATATTAAATATATATTAATATTAATATATACTATATATATTAAATATATATTATATTATATATATAATATTATAATATTAATATATTAATTATTATATTATATATATAATTAAATATAAGTAAGTATCCCTTTAAAACAGATTTTTCTTTTTAACCCTTCACCAATCTTAAAACTAAATTATTAAAATTAATTATAACATATATTATATCAATTTATTATTTATTATTAAATATTTTTATCATTTGGATTGTGAGTTTAAAATTACATCAATAGTACTTGAGAATATATCGATTGTATTGTTACAGTTACTCAGAATTTTATATATGCGAAATTTTTAGAGCCGAGAGCAGAACAGAGAGGAGATGAGAGAGAGAGAGAGTAAGAGAGTAAGAGAGAGATGAAAGTAGAGAGAGAGTAAAGAGAAAGGAGTATGAGAGAGCAGAGTATATAAAGTATACTAGAGCACAACTGACATATATGAGACTACCGAGAAGAGTAAAAGTAGATAGTATAAGATAGTTTCTTACTATTTTACTATATCATTATAAACATATCAACATAATATATTATAACTAAGCAAAATACAGCAATTAATACAATAGTCATTAATAGCATTATCACACACTAAACTAGCACATATACACTGACACAATAACTAGCTAATAACAACAATATTACAAAACAACAACACACTCAATATATAAATGAAATACAAAACCATTTACAGTATATATACAGCCATATATGCCAATCTAAAAAACATATATCTTCTCCACTTACGTATCAGTAAAAAACCAGTAATAAGCTATTTACGGAGTTATTGCCATATATAAGCAAGTAAAATCCACACAGAGCAATACAAAACCACCAGGCCACCTAAAGGAACCTCTAATCTAAAGCTTTACATACATAGTACGACTATACCAGCCCAATAAACAACAATACAAAAATAATAACAAACATTAACAACTAACAACAAACAGTTTACATATTCCACTCATTCAATATACATAAGAACAAATAAATAGAAACAACATGAAAGGTATATAACTATCAATACTCACCTTATATACTATACCATAAATAAACGCTTTATTACACATGATTTAACTTTGAACTTTTTTTTTTCGATTCATTTTTTTCCATTCTTTGCCCTCTTCTCTTATTATTATTATTATTCATTATTATTATTTTTTATATTTATTTATTAAATCACTCCTCCTTTGATGCTACTCACATGCCCTACAGGATGGTAATTGGGATACTGAGATGAAGAGAGAGAGAGAGAGAGTGTAGAGATGAAAAGTGAGGAGAGAGAGAGAGAGTGTAGAGAGAGAGATATGTGAAGAGAGAGGAGAGAGAGATGAAGAGAGATAAGAGAGAAGAGAGATGAAAGATAGAAGAATGAAGAGTAAGGAGAAAATCAGTCATTAGAGCATCAATGTTAGAATTTCGTATTGTTTAATATCATTATTATTCCTTTGAGTGTAGAACCCGGATCAATGTTATTACCTATTTCAGATTCTACTATTACTTTCATTTTATTTACTATCCACGTTAAACGTAACATACCATTGCCATTATGACGTATGTTCTAGTAGAGATAATGCAAAAAGAATTACAAAGAAGTTTTACTTGAGCTTATCTTCTTATCATAATATACACAATATAATATATTTTTATAATTTCATTTACTTCTAAATCACATCCATCACAATAAAACTAGTCACAATACATAGTTACACTAAATAGGCTAATTAACCAATCACATAAAATCACAACAATCAAGCAACAATAACAAACTAGCAAACAACAACAAACAAAAACAATAGACCCACCAAACAAATAAACGACAACTAACACACAATAGTGAATAAACCGCATGAACCAACAAGCCATATTCAACAACTCACTCAGAAAAAACATATGAAAGCAAACTATCACCCCACAAAAAGCTATGATGTGATTAACTTTGAAAATTTTTTTCGATTCATTTTTCCATTCTTCTCCTTCTTCTTAAGGCATTATTTAATTTAATTATTTATTAATTATTTATTTAATATTATCTAATTATATTATAATATTATTATTATATTTATAAACTATCTCTATAATATGCCTATAGCCATCACCTAAGTACCATTATATTTAAAGAAATACCTATTCACTTTTATTTTACCGAGAAGAGAGTAGAGAGAAAGAGAGAGAGAGAGCAGAGAATGACGAAGCATATAGATAGAGATGAGAGAGTAAGAATAGTGAGGAGTAGAGAGAGAGTAGTTAAGAGAGATGGAGAGAGTATTACAAGCAAGTCAACAATTCCACATAACACCTGCACTATTATCATTATATATGGTATGCAACTGAGGAATATAATATCATTTTCTATATTATTATATTTATATATTTAATTATTATATTAATTATTTTATATATAATTATTATATAAAAATATTTTATATATCTAATTGTAAATGCGTTTTATATATTACACTCATGAATCACATGATATATTTTCTATGCACATATATACACAATATCCTAATTATTATTAAATATTAGATACTTATCTATTTTATTACTATACTATGCTTATATTAACTACTCTATCTATTATTATATACTATTATTCATATTTACTATTTATAATACTTTATCTCTATATTCTCACTTATTACTTTCTTATTACTTCTCATTCTTCACTCTACTATCTTCTTCTTTCTTCTGTCTTATAACACTTTCACTTTCACTTATTCACACACATATTACCTAATTGAAAAACTACATCTAACAACCGCACAGCTCAAGAAAACCAACATATACGCAAAAAGCAAACAAAAGACATTACCTCATATTAGACAGCATCTAAACAATACCTGAACAAACAACAATAAACTACTAATGAAAACATTCATTCATACATGCAAAGTCAAACACATTACCGCTAATTACAACTAAATTCATTAGTCAACCGCCATCCACATTTACTATACTTATATTACAATAAAATTAACTAGTAACAATATTTTTCAAAAAACAATCTGACGACAAGGAAAGCCTATGAGTTTATATTTAATAATTACAGATAATCAAGAACATATAAAAATCACCACTAATACCTGAAAACAGCATCCTTTCTGAGCCTTTTAACAACAACAACAACAACATACAAGTCTTGTCTTAAGTTGGGGAATATTTCAATTGGGAGTAAGTTCCTGTATAAAACAGAGCTTAAATGTAAGTGAAACCACACCAACATACTGATGACTACCTAGGAATATATATTAATTATAATAATATAGTATTATATATAATTATATATTATATATATATAAGTAGTATATAATATAATATATTATATTATATTAATTTAATATATATTATATATATATCTTATATATATATATATATTATATAAATAATACTTATACAAAGCTATATATATATTATATATATAATATATAATATATAATATATATATATAATTTATATATATATATATATATATATATATATATATATATATATATATATATATATATATATAATATATTCGGTATATATATATAATATATATATATATATATATATATATTATATATATATGTATATATATATATATAATATATATAATATATAAATATTATATATATATATATAT
>JABUQX010126276.1:20000-23739 GCA_015478945.1 Trachelipus rathkii
TCTCCATCCACCTTCTTTCCATCTATGAATGCTATTGATTCTATTGACTAAGAATCTTGATTCAATTCAATATTTTTTCTTTTAGTATAAATAAGTTCGTTTGGATAAAAGTGGCAAAGAAAACCATTTCTATTCAAAGCGTTTATACATAAGTTGCAAACTACATAATCAATTGACATATAAATTTTTAGGTCATCAATATATTTACAAGTTATAAAAATGAAACTATTTAACCGAAAAACATATAATGAATAAATACAGTATATCACTCAGCAAATAACATTAGAACTGATAGGTTGTACAGGAAAACATAAGGTTTAACATATTGAACATTAATATATTTTAAAAAAGATGTTACATAATCGATTCATCGTAAAATCTAAATGCAGAGAAGTCCTAGGAAAATACAACAATATTTGTTATTCTTATACCTCCTATCCAATGTCCATTGCTCGAAACATCCCTAGGAGAAGTGTTGAAGATAAGACCAGAGTCGGTAACCAATTTACAGAGTAAGTTTCATTACAGGCGAATAACCTAAAAATCTTCTTTCGTTTCTGAAGGCTTTTAATATTTCTTCTTCATTCATCTTAATATTCAAGATTATATTTCGTACCCTGTCAATCTCGATGATTTGAGGATGCTCTCAAAATACACCAGAACTGAGATTGAGGGATGTCAAGACTTTGTCCAAATTTGAGAACCAATTCCTAATGTTCTTCTTAGGATATGAGATGATAAGCATTTACAAGCTGAAAGATCCAGCTGTGAAGATCGTATGCTATAAATACTGTTTTTCAGCCGTATGTCTTTGAAGATCAACACTGTACCTGGTTATTCGCTGCAAAGCACAAGTATTGGCAAAATAAATCGTAAAAAGGCACGCGAACATTTGAGAATGGGAGTCTTCATATATCATCTCATAATCACGAACGTATGGTTGACCATTCACATGCAAACTGCCCCTAAGGCCGAAATGGGTAAATTTAAAGGCTGACTTTCCGTAGTTTCCAGAATAAGCATCATGTTCTACAATTCCTATTATTACCTTCTGAGTAAGCTACCATTAACAATGTTAGGTATATTAATACTCGATAATCCTTGGGTATAAGTTAAATTAGTCTCAATTCTCTGATTGGGATATTTGCTGTATTCGGGTTAATAAGAATTTCATCTATTTTCCCATATGTTTAATAGGGAGATAATTTCACTTACTACCATAATATGATAGCATCCAGTAAGTTTTTAAAGATAGGCTATGGAGCCGTAGTTGTGGCTAAAAGTGCACTTTTAACATTAAGAGCAAATTCAGGTGTAGATCTAGTTAGCCTGATGCGGGTGTCCACTGATGATAGAATAAGTCTTTCCTGAGAGAATATATCACCGTTTACACGCCCATAATATTCATACGTGTTATTTTTAGCCTTAGCAGCGTCGGTTCTATGTTTCTCTACATCTTTTAAATTATAGTAACCACATGATTGCAGGTGAGACTCTTTCGCATCTTGAGAATATATTTAGTAAAGTTTCAAGTGTAAACTTCGATAAAGGGTTAATTTGCCGCTGACAGCTCCGAGAGGTTTCATTTAAAAAAACTCAAGTTGATTAAAACATCGTATACAGGAAATTTGTCTTCGGTGGATACTATGTGATCGGTTCTCTGTGAGATCTGATCCATCTCGTTTACTAATGTCACTTTCCAATAATAAAAACACATATCGAAGGTCAAAGGTCAGAAGTGCGCTGGGATATTTGAATTCGAGAGGTAACATCGGTATTTGTGATTGCGTGAACGGGGTTAATACTAATAAAATTGGACTCACTCACACTGATCTGTGTAGGATTTACGGAGAAGAGAAGAGATACAATTCACTCTTACAACAGTCGGGCGGAGGGATGGAGGAAAATGCATCTTGCTGAGGATAGCAAGTCGTCTGAACGTATAATGAAGAGAAGATCTTGTTTAAAGCATTCCTTATATAACGAAAATAGGTTACAGGTTTGTCATTATTTATATAAAAATTACCACTTTCATTCATATTAGAGGAGCAAACACATCAAAACACTTTTTCTTTAATGGCCCTTTCCTATTCCTCTTTACAGGTTTTTTACGGTGACCTACACCTTGACCAGTCATCTTACTCGTCGTAAGTTTTCGTTTTAACATCGTCTACACATTTCATCTGAAACATCGGCTAGTCGACGTTTTACAAACAGCACTACGAGGGTCGACACCGCCCCATCAAATATCCTGGATTGGTTTTATTCCCGTTCGGCTGCTTTTTTTTAGCTAATGTATTTACCGTCCTGATTAAACAGGGGAATAGCTTACGAAATAACGAAGCAAAAAATCCACCTAAACCATACCCCCTCTGCATTTCTAGAATCGTTGTAGACGGCAATTTCCTTTCCATTATTATTATTATTTACCGGAGCTTCCTTCTTATATGTACTTTACACATGCTGTCCCATATTGTGAATGGTTGGTTGCCTTCGACGTCTCTTATATAAACGCGAACTGAACTCAGTTGGGTCTTACTCATAGGTAAGGAGTGAACATTAGAAAAGCTTATACTTTTACGACTTTAGGAAAATGAACCTATCTCTTAACAAACGAGGCTTTAGTATTCCCATAAACTGATGGTCAACAATATCTGTTATAAACATAGGCCAACCTGGATCATTAACATCTTAGCTAGAGCAAGCAATACCAACAATCGTAATGAACCTCGTTGGTGTCATTATTTGCGAACAATACTCTCCATCGTTGGTAATTTAGCGCATTAAGAAATCAGAGATGTTGAAATTATTCCCGATATTTTGTGATACATGTGAGTAATACAATTACGAAACAACCTGAGGGCGTCGGAAATATAATAACTTATTATCTTTCAGTCCGATGCCCTTGAGATTTAATGTGATTAACACGTTATCTTCGTTAACGGTTTTATTCAATAAGAATCTGTAAATTCATAAAGATTTGAGTTTCTTTAACGTTTTTGTTTAAGTCTATGAACACATGCCGAACCGATTTATATGTGACCGGGCTCTAATAAATAAATTTTCCAACGAACATATGCACGGTGCCGCCGTCGTTTGATGGTTGCAAATATTAGTTTCTTTTTAATACATTTTTACACATTATAACATTCAAGTATCGTAAACGCCAAAATGAAAACAGGCAATATTTTAAATCACTAAGAGAGAATGATCTTAGATTATTCAGCTTCATAACATTTCTTCGATAAAGTTAAATTTTTTAAATAATTGGGTTTGTAATAGTCGATATTTATTTCAGGATACAGATCCAAGAGCCGAGATAGGCAGCCGTTAAATAGTAAATTGATCTCACTCTCCATTGTTCACAAAGTTAAACTGATCAATGTTTCTTAATTTCAATAGCATTTATATAACTATTTAAAGCTTCGCGGGGTACCCTACCCATTTGACAAGATACTGTTTATTTTTAAACCTTTCCTTTAGATGCTAATATTTTTCTATTTATACTCGTGAACTCTTAGGATCAAGCCGTCTTTCGTGTATTTCTTTGATTTGAACGAACCCTCCCTTTTATTTTGTTTCGGCGGCCGGTCCTCTACTGCTAGGAATGCCGCTTGTCCAAGATAAGTCAATGAATTTTTAACCCGGTCTACTGAAAGCGGGATTCTCCTGATTGTATCTACTAGTGAAAATAAAAAATTTTCTGCTCAATTTTTTTAACTCTTTTTGTTTCGAACAT
>JABUQX010126277.1:0-16740 GCA_015478945.1 Trachelipus rathkii
CATTGTACTTCGTTCAGCCCTCAGATTTGGGTGTTTAACGGTTTCGCATTTATCGTGCTGCTCGCGTTTCGTGCGCCGCTCCAATGCTGCTACTCTCTCTCTCTGCTCTGCTGCTCTCTCTGCTATACTGCTCTCTCTCTGCAGTATAATGGCCACAGAAGTTGTGCCGCCACGGGCAGAGCCCCTGTTCAAGGATGAGTGTTGCACGAATCGAGTCAACAGCTAATGTAAAATTACGCGAATGAAGCGCAGACACGAGCTTTGAAAGTAGAAAAATTAAATTCAGCTGGAAACACAGAAGATGAAGAAGAATTCCTAGAGCACAAGAGGTGGCAGGAAAGAAAGAAATACCGCAGCAGACTAACCTGGAGTTGCCAATATCAACAAAACTCATGTCGCGAACCTGGCTTACCCTAGTGCTACGAGGAGCGACAATAAAGTGATTGGTACGCGAGAAGTGAAAGTTCCTCGGCACCTGACGACCGGTACTTATACAAAAGAGACAAGCACCAACATCGACCTGAATGGGTTCAGAAATAAAAATTAAAGGAGGGTGCAGAACAGTTTTATAAGTTTTTGGCCTTTGACTCGACCTATCCAAAAGCCGAGTGAAACCAGAGAACCCCAAATATGAGAGCAGTGCTCCATACAGGCTTGAGACGAAACCTTTGTATACCTGGAAATAACTGGGGAAAAGAAAAAAGTCTCGCAGTGTAAACAGAACTGACAGTAGTTTCTTTGAGAGCCACCCTAGCAGCCGTTGTGATGGGAGGTTTCCAAGACATATTTTGTTTATATTAAAGGCAAAAATGTTTATATTGTAAACAGGAAAGGCAGAAAACCCAAAAAATCGAAAAAAGATAAAAGGAAAAAAATGATAAGAGAGGAGATTTTGTAGAAGTAGGGATTTTAAGGTAGTCCCTACGGGATTCGAACGAGCCGCCACGAGGAATTCTGTCGAGGTCGGCGAGAATAAAATCCAGAAAGAGAATTAAGACAAAACAAATTCTAGAAATAAAAAGAAACGAAGTGAAAATGAGTTGAGAAGAATGAGGGATCCAGAAGTCATCAACTATCTAATTATATTTGGTCAAAACCTTGCACATAGTTTCATTAATAGAAAAATGAGAATAAAAAATAATAATGGACAGAACCCTGAGAACACCACTATTGACAGAAATGGAAGAGAAGAAGTCACCCCCATCAACAACAGCCGATATTGAGCGGTTTGAAAGAAAGTGAGATAAGAAAGTAAAGAGAAGGAGGAAACCCAAGGAGGAAACTTGAGAGAAACAGTGACGTGTGTCTGCCAGTCCATCTGCTTGAAAATATCTCAAGCGCCACCACTCAAAATCTCCCGTAGTTCTAAAGAACGAGGAAACCATAAAGTAAGATAGAGAGAAATATATCGCCAATCACGCATCCCGACGACGCCGAAGCCATGCAGCGATCTGTTAAAAAATGAATGATATTCCAGATGATCTAAAAATAAAGTGTTCAAGAGATCTTGGGTAAGAACAGAAAATGAAAACTAAAGGCGATAGTTAGAAGGATCAAACCGTCTACCCTTTTCGGGAATCGGTTGGATATGTGCGTGCTTCCAGCACTGAGAGAAAGTGTTAGTATTGAACATAGAGAATGAGGGAGAGGCCGAGCACGGAAGCACACTGCCTCCAGAAACTCGAGGAGAATGCCGTCCGGAGCCACCTGCCTTTCCAACGTTCATAGGTTCGAGAGCCTATGCACCCGATCAGATGTAATCACAGGCAAGGAAACATGAGACACTTGAGAGGAAGAAAGAGGAGGAATGAGAATGCCAAGAAGGCGTCAGAGGGGGAGATGCCTTTTGTTGAGGCCGAGGGTGGCCTTTCGGTTGGAAGAGGAGTACAGCAGCCAACTCCTCCAGATCTAATAAGAGGATATATATATGCTGCGCGTCCACCATAATATCTCTGCGCTCTGCTGCTCTTGTAGCCATGCCCGCCTTGCCCAGCTCTTGCTGCTGCTGCTATATGCTGCTCTGCTGCTATACTGCTGCGTATATACCGCCTGCTATATATAACAGAACTTTGCCGGATATCCCGGCCAGTGTCCGTTGTCAGTTACAACTTCCAGCCAGATATCCGGGTATCCGGCTATCCGGCTATTCACTATCCGGGCCCATCCTAATATATATATATATATATGCTTATATATATATATATATGCTACTCTCTCTGCATAGCCTTAGCATACTGCTGCTGCTGTATATGCTGCTGCTGCTATATAACTCGCGCGCGCTGCTATATATATATATATATATATATATATATATATATAAGAAGAGAGAAGAGAGAGAGGAAGAAGACCTTGAACCGTTAATCATTTATTCGGAACGACGACATTTCGACACTCATGTGTCATCTTCCTGTCTAAAAATACTAGTATTTAAATAAAATTTCAGTGGAAATAAATATAAAATATAAAAAACTAAAAATAAATGTAATGTGTAATAATAATAATAATAATAATAATAACTGAAATGTGTGTGTGTGTGTGTGTGAAAAATATAAATAAATAAATGTAACAAGAAAGCGAAAAGAGAAATGAAACAAATGAAAAAACCAACACAAAAGAGAATAGAAAAACTCGAGACTTTGGTGAGAATCAATAAAGTGACAAATATTAAAAAATTGAAGATTGAAGTTAAAATTGATGGGCGGAGTTAAAAGAATTTAGCTTGTAGATAAAATAATTATTTTACCGAGTTAGTTTGAAGGACATTGAAATAATGTTGGATGATGGAATCAAAAATATTTTAGAATTTCTGTGACATTTATAATTCATGACCCTGAAGATTTATAGTGTAAATAATTTTGTCGAAGATTCATTACTGTTTAGGGATGGTTTATATTTGTTGATGTATAAAGATTCAAGAATTAGAAGAGACTGCGTGTCAGAGGCAGAGGTAAGCATCTCGAATTGTTCAAATTTCAGAGGAGAAGAGCAGGTTTGGGAATGAGCTCTAATTGGAGACAATTCCTTTGCAGACAGAGGGCACAGGGTTCTGCGGCCAATTCTCATGTGGGCACATACTCGGGAACGGAGAAGTCTTGAGGTGGATCCTATATAGGAGCCTCGTTCACAACGAGGACAAATATACTTATAGAAGACTCAAGTCTCAAACAGTGCAGGGAAACGGTCTTTGTGTCTGAAAAAAAGAGGTGTTCTTTAAAGAATTAGTTAGAACAATATTGAAGTGTATTTGGGGGAACAAGCGATTGAAAGAAGTCTCCAGTTCCTTCCTGAGTGAAACAGAGGCATGACCAATGATATCGAATGATGAGTAGATATATTTTTAAACAAACTGTGGGTAAGTAGTTCGAGTTGGTAAATATTATGGAGAAACCTTCTCATTGAGTTTAAAAATCAATTTTAAATGGGTAGTTGACTATGTTGTTATTATGAAAGTAATTGCTAAGAAGTTTGAATTCTTTGTGAAGAAATATATAGTCTGAGCTCATTCCCTGAACATGTTCCTTCATATATATATATTATATTATATATATATATATATATATATATATATATATATATATATATATATATATATATATATATATATATATATATATATATATATAACAAATATATATATATAATATAATATATATATATATATGTATATGATTTAGAATAATATATAGCTAAATATATTATATATATATATATACCACATCATAACTATATATATATATATATATATATATATTATGTATATATTATACTATATATATATACTATCTTATAGTATATTATATATTATATATATGTATATATATATATATATATTATATATATAGATATATATATTATTATTTTTAAATATATATATATATATATATATATTAACACTTATATTCTACACCGAAGAATTAATACTATATTAGTATTATTCATATAAATATATTTATGGTTCATTTGGAGATTATTATTATATTAATATATAGTTATATAGTATATTTAGGGTTATCGTACGATCCTATTTAGTTTTCACTCGTATTGAATATTCAAACGTGTGACTGTTTAAACAAACTTTGGTGAGTAGGAATTTTATATTTAATTACATTTGTATGAACCTTCTTATATAATTGGGATAAATCTTATTCGTGCCATTTTTTTTAATTTAACGGTTTCTTATATTTAATTTTTACAGTATCTCTTTTATTATTGTTATGAGTAAGATATCCCATACGGATTATCTAAGATTTTTATTTCCATAGAAACTATTTTAAAGAGTTTTCTGTAGAACTCTATATATATATAAATAATATAGTAAATTTTTATTTATTTTATAGTATTTATAGAATTTGTTGTACACCCTATATTTATAATATAATATTTAATATTATATTATATTAATATATATTTATATATATACCTCACTATAATAATATAATAATCAAAATATCTTTGCCAGGGATATTTTTTTTTTTATCCTGGGGGGCTGTGCGCTTTTTTGCCAAGTGGTTTTAACTATTTACAACAAATGAGAAGTTAACTTTCATATGAGTATTATATTATATATATAAAATAATATAATTTATATATATTATAGTTTATATATTTTATATATATATTTATTTATTATATATATATTATTTAATTTCCTTTTATATATATTTTTATATAAAAATTGGAACAATAATTTGTGTTATATATATTTATTTATATTGTATTATATAATTATATAATACTATTAAATATAAATTATATTTATATATAGTATTATAAATTATAAGTATATAATTATATAATATATGTATATAGTTATATATATATTATATATATAAGTGATGTAGTTTCCATCCCAGAATGCAAAGCATGCAATGAAATGCGTACGTACCTTAAGTAAAAAAGAGTAATTACATCATGTATAACTTTTGGATAGGCTGAATAATATTAGGCTTAATAATTTATCTCATCTATTGTCTAAGTCTTCGTAACAAAGATGGAACAAAATCTTCATCAGAAAAAAATTCGCTATTGATGGAAAAGAAAAAGCCCTTATTCTATTAGTAATATGGTTGAATATGCAATACAAATAATAAATGCATTGCTTAATCGAATGGAGAAAAACATATTTTATTATATAATAGTGGCTTATTCGACGAATAACTTTAATACGGGTAATTTGCTAACTTTTTTTTTTTTATCATTATGCCTTTAAACCAGGGGTAGTGGGGTGGGAGGTATCAGCAAAGGAGAAAAATTAATGTATTTAGATCTTAAATCGAAGTGAATAAGGTTTAAATTTAGTGGCTTTTTTCACATAACGCCTTTATTCATTCACTACGCAAGTTTCAGTTTTATATATATTAATATATATTATTTATATTTATATTATAAATATATATATATAATATATATATATATAATTATTATAACATTATAAGTTACTAATATATATACTATATATATATTATTATATAATATATATATATAGATATATTATATTATAATATAATATATATATATATATATAATAATATATATATATATATATATATATATATATATATATATATTAATATATATATTTATATTGCTATTATAAGTATTTCTAATATACGCATGAATTAGCATTGTTCCATTCAAAGCATATATATAATATATATATAATTTATAATATTATCACCTCTATATTTATATATATATATTGATATATATATATAATAATATATATATATATATTATATTATTATATATATATAATATATATATAATAGACCACTATTAAAATTGACTAAAGTCGGTGGAATTATTCCATCAGATCGTTGAAGATTAGGAACTAAAACATCGTTTTATTCTTTTTTAATTTATTTCTTAGAACTCCAAAAACAATTTGATGGAAATACAGAAAAATTAAACGCAGAGGCTGCTTGGCAGCTTAATGAAGTTTCAGTTTAATTTTTTGTTAGAGACATTTTCTCTAATATTTCGATTTATTACTGAATAACCTTTTAAATCCTTTTACAAAGAAATCTTATGGGATATTTTTAACATGCCCTCGATTATTAATTCGAAGACCGTATAAAAGAAGATTGAACAACCTTAGAAACATGAAATTTGAGGTACTTTTTAATAAAATAAAAGAGGAAATGTGGTTCACTTTTATTAAGGAAAAAGCGAGTTTATCACCTGAAAAGCTATGAAGGTTATAATAAATACTTTGATACATTGATTGTTCAATGAAAGAACCTTTATATGTTTTCTATATAATTTGGAATTTGGTACAACTTTTGAATGGAAAAAATTTACAAAATCATACAATATTTACGTTTTTTCCTCAAAGAGGCTTTCAATCCTTAATAAATAAATTGACGTTCTTACTTTTGACTTTCCAGTTTGCGAATCTTGAATTGGTGTATTGGCATAACTAAAAAAATTTCTGGGGGAGGGAACCATGGAAATCCTTAAGTATTTATTAGAAAATAAGATTTCAGAATGCCTTAAGGAACTCTAGTACGAACTGATAATTTTTAAACTCTAACTATCTATCCGGTGCGAGTGTTTGGAACGCTCGCATTTTTCCAGCTACTCAGAGAACTAAAACATCTCTGAGAAACTCTCAAAGAAAAGGTAAGAAATTTGATGATGTGAATAAATTTAAAAACATGTTTAAGAAAACATGGAAAAATAACAGACATTTTTATAATTTATATATAAGAATTTTGCAAAATGACCAGGAGAGTAGATTTCATGTTCAAGTAAACCTTCCGTAATATTTTAAGGTTAAGTTTTAATGTATTAAGTATACGGTTATATATATATAATATATATATGATATATTTATATATATATAATATAATTATATATAATATAATATATATATATATATATATTTATTATATAGATATATATATATATATAATATTATATACTATTATATATATATAGGCCTATTTATAGTTTTAAGATAAACATTTTCTTTAGCTTTTTAGTTTCCAGCATTGCATGCGTCAAACATTAGGAGGGGACTCGCCATGTTATATATATATATATAATTTATTTAATTATATATATATCTATATATAGTATATATTAATAAATAGTATATTGACTAATTTTATATAATACTATATATATATATATTTATATATTAATATATTAACTATATAGAAATAAATAATATATAAATAATGATTAATAAATAAATTAAAAAGGTATATTATATATACATATATTCTAAAATTATATATATATATATATATATTATAATATATATATATCTATATTATATATAAACTATATATTATATATAATATATCATTATATTATAATATATTATAATAATATATATATCTATATTATATATATATATTATATATAATATAATTATTAATTATAAGTTATATAATATATGATTATATATAGTATTATATATAATAAGGCAGAAAGATTTTACTTGTGGCCAGTATCATATCTCAAACTACAAATCGCAGCGAAAAGGAAATATACATTGCATTGGAAAACAGGGTAGGCAATTTGTAGTGCGTTAAGTGTTAAAAAAAAAGAAAAAAAAACAACACTAAATAAATAAAAACAAAAAAAATAAAAAACATTATAGAAAACTTCACAAATAGCTTACAGGAAAAAGGAATAGCATTTTTGAGAATCTCTGGTAAAATTTTAGATATAAGGAAAAATGTAAAAAATAATAAAAAGATAAAAATATTAATTGTTAATAATAATAAGTAATATTGATTAGAAAAAGAGCCTAATTCTTAATTCAGATTTAATGGTTGGTTCATTATCCAGCAGCAAGAAACCCAAACGGACTATAATTAAATTTTGCTTAATATATTTTTAAGTACTAAAGAATACACTGAACCAAGGGTATAACCAACTTGGCCACGCCATGGTACAGGCAGTCGGGGTCTTCTTCGGCTTCCGGGGAAAATTAGCGTCGGGTGGCTTAGTTCTCCCTACCCAGGGGAGGGTCTCCCGACCCCGGCTCTTATGGTATTTGGGTTTTGTCGCGGGGTTCCTAGCCCTCCTACGGGTTTAATGGCAAACTCCCCCTGATGTTACCCGGTCGGCTGAGCCCCTACATTGCCGTGGTAATCTTTTACATTATATTATATAATATATATGTATATATAGTATATAATAAAGTATATTAATATATATATTATATATAATAAATATATATATTTTCTCATATTATATATAATTAAATTAGTAATAATATAATATTATATGTATATATATAAATATATATCTTATATATAATAAATATAATATATTATATATATATATAGGGTATATAATAATGTATGCCTCGCATAAGAAAAAAAAAAAAATAATAATGTTCTTTAATTAATTTTTTTTTTACATTTTCTTGAAATAATATTTTGAGGGAATCCAAAAATGTATTCTTTTTTTCGCTGTAGTGAGTTGTTAGGGGTTTGGAGATATTGAACTTTTTTTTTTTTTTTTTTTTTTTTTTTTTAACCAGTTTTCCGCCAGTGAAAAAATTTTTAGCCAGGATTACCAGCAATGTATTCCTTTCATCGCTGTAAGCTTTTATTCTGGGTAGTTTTGTTGAGATATGAGTAATGGCACGAAAGTATAATCTATAACTTATATATACTATATTTATATATTATATATATATATATCATATATAGTATAGTCTAACATAGTATTAATGTATTATATATATTTATATATAAATATATATAAATATATTTAATTATATTATATAATATATATGATATATATAATATTATATAATATATAATATAATAGGTTACTAATATATATATATAGAAGTATATATGACATATATATATATAGTATATTAATATTTATAATCTATGTATTATTATATATAGTATATAGTATTATTATTAATAATATATTAGTAATTATTATGGATTTCTGTAGCTAAGCAGGCAATAAAATAAAAGTATTGACATAAACGTACTAAATTGTTGGCTAGAAGATTATAATTGAACGTAATGAAAGGCAAAAAAGTTTATTTTTAAAAATATGTTTCTTTTTTATATATATATATCTATGTATAGTTATATATAATATATTATATAGTATATATTAATATATAAGATATATATAGTAATATATATATATTCTAATTATAATAATAATATCAGTGTATAGTAGTAAATTTTTACTTGATTCTCTACATTTTCCCCATATAATATATGTATAATCTTTTATAATAGAAATTAAATCTGTGTAATCTCTCTGTGGTGTGTGTGTGTAGTCTAAGCTGACGATCCAATAGTAACGTCGAGGAAAAGGGCAATATGAAATGAGAGCCTTCTTTTTCTCAAAAATTGGTAATTAGAAATAGGAGTTTATTTTTAATATATTTTGTTTTTTTTCTATTTTTAGCTTTTATATTGTAAAGAAATTTTTTTTGTTTTTTTTTTTTTTTTGTTTTTTTTTTTTGGGTTTTTTTTTTTTGCATTTTATTTTCTTGCATATTGAAAAAAAAAAGTTTATTATTTCCCATTTAGGGGGCTTCGGGTATTACTTTAGTTATAAAGTATAACAAAGGTGTAAAGGAAGATAAGATTATTCTTTTTTTTTTTAACTAAGGGAATTACCGAATTAGGGGTAAAACCGCAAAGGATGGGGAGTGAACGCGGGGGTTCTCGCCTTGAAGACGGGTGGACGACGGGGGGGGACCCCTCTGTCCCACCCACCTAAAATGGGGAAAAATAAAGAATTTTTTTAAATCCTATTCCGATCGACTCTAACAAAAGTTTCCTTTGTAAACTCCAACTACGGATAAGCTGCTTCAAACCCCATTCACTGGTAAAGTTTATTCGGCTGATATCACAAATATAGTATTTCTGTTTTTACTGTTAGGTGAATCGCTATTTTCGTCAGGAGTTACATGATGTTAGCTGTTTAGGACACTTTTGACCGTTATGTAATTATTATAGTATATGATGTATTATTATTATTATTATTGATGTATATTATTATGTTTTTTTTCTATTATTGATTATTGAAATTATTATTATTATGTATTATTATATTAAATTATTATTGGATTATTAAATTATATATATATAATACAATATTTATAATAAATTCGATATCTTCAACTAAAGCATTTTCTCTTTAAAATAGAAGATTTAAGGGAGCGAAATATGCGTAAATCGCAATGTTTTTTTTTCAAAAATAACAATGAATCCTAAATCAAAGCTCAGACGCTATTCAATAGCTAGTTTAAGTAAGAATACGTATTGAGAAGGTGTCAGAAGTTTTAAAAAAGGTACGGGAAATATCCATGTGGAATGCCGTATACTAGGAAATGGCAGTATATAAAATATATATATATATTTATATATTTTGTATTATATATAGTATATATATTTTAATATTATATAGTATATTATATATATATATTATATACTATTTATATATAAATATATATTATATATTATATATTATTAATACTAATATAATATAATAAGGTATATAATTATATAGAATATTATATTATATATATGATATATGTATATTATATATATTATATATAATTTCTTCGGATCAGAAAACTTTACGCATCGTTTTTAATAAGGGTTCAATATCAGTTTCCTTTGACTGAGGTGGATTCAACATATTTCTGTGCTTACTTCTCGCTGCTGAGGTCTCTATGAATTGGACACTTAAGAGAAAAGAACTGTAATATGCGATCTCTCAAGCACTAATTGCATGAGAAGACCGTAAATTCCGTTTTCAGATGGCAATTATGTCGAGAAAGAGAGTGTTCTTTTGAACCACTGGTTTCCGAGTGGATACAGGCAACAGCTGCTAGGAAAGATATTGCAGTGAAAGGTAGCATGGTTCGGTAAAACTCCTACTATTTGTCAGCAAGTAGCCAGTTACCATATGGACAGGAGTTTAGTTTGGTTTCATTTCATTATTCTAAGACAAGCATGGTGTAGACGGTGTGGCTGCCAGAGACGAACGACGATATGCCGGCTCTTTTAGAAAGTAAGTATCGGCTGATGAGGGATGCTGAGATGAGTCGTGCTTTAATATGGAAAAGAGGGTAGTGCCGTTTAGTTGATGACAAAGGTAGAGCGGGACTTATAAGAGTACGGAATGGTTTGCACTTTCTTTGGTAGAAAGAGATATGAAGTAGAAATGATGTGGTGTTCATGGAGAGAGAATTGATCAGTCAGACCATAGTGAATCATGATATCAAGAGAGGGGCGATCAACATTGAGTTTCATCGCTGGGTTGAGAGTTAAAAAATAATAAAAGAAAAAAACGAGAGAGAGAGAGAGATGATGATGGAGGAGGAGGGTTGAAAGGTATGTGAATAAAGGCGGGGTACTGTTGCAATTTCGGGTGATATGGCTTGAATGAGAGGGCAACACAACTGCTTCGCAGCGAAGGTGATGTAGTCAGGAGGGAACACTGTAAGATAACAGTTCTTCGACCATTGTTCTTTCACTTGTATCATTGACACATGTTCATCCTAGATTAGATTATAAGAGCTTGTGTGAGCCTCACATCGACAATGAGGTCCCGACACGCGTGACTGGGCCCCCGACCTAACTGTTGGGCCTACACTTTCTACGCAGGTGAACGAAGTAGTCCGGAGCAGCTTTTGTGAGTGTGAGCATTTCCGGCGCGTTTAGCTTACACTCGTGCTGGGACATTGTCACGGTTCGGAGTGGCACGTTCACTGACGCACAGTCCTCTAGGGCAGCTCAGTATTTACGGCAGCTCTCCGACAGGATAATAATGAGTCGTGAACTTCTCAGCCGCGACATTACCGAACCACAGGTTCGGTCTTAGTAGGTAGGTTGTTTCTAAAATTTTTGAGTTTCTTTTCCTAGTCACGTCTAGATTGTTATTTTTAAAGTTGCCATATTCTCCAGTATATAGCTCTTCAGGAACATAATTTTGTCTTAATACAGTTCCGTTGCTACTTGTATCTTTCGAACTTTCGCCAGCTTTTGCTCAGGTATCGCACCACTCACACTATACGACGGATGCTTGAACCGACGATTCATATGCACGTGTGGTTAATGCTGAGGTGAAGTCAATGGTTGGCATTCCGCGTGGGGTTTGAGACAGCCTGTCTCCCCAGTTGTGTACACTTACGGTGTGCCTAATTCTCTGCACTAGGAAGCTGATGTTGAAAGCAAGTTGGTGTCACCCCGGGGTTTCGCTGCTGGGGCCCTTCTTTGGTCTGCTCCTATTCATCTCAAAAATGATTGACGGGACATTCCATGCACAGGTATTCTAACATTTGCACAAGCTGATTAACACAACACCACCAGTGGTCCACCACAGTTACGCCGAAGAAATAGTGGACAGGCTGCCTAAATGATTCATGATCTCACTGATAATTCTTGGTGGACTCGCTAGAATAACTATATTCTGTCGACTCATTAATGATTTTAAAAATAGTAAAGAAAGTGTACAGGTTCTCTTTCAATCTAGGTTAATTCAAAAATAGAAACGATTTCTAAAGACATAAACGCGATATGGAAATCGCGGAAATAGGCTTGATTCCGTCTGGTGGAACACAATGAAAAAAGATTTAGGTGTGATTCTAAGCAGTAATCTAAGAGTAATGGTTGAAAGTTTAGCTAATCAGTGTTTGGAAAGCTACGACAAGATGAAGCATAATAAGTTCATGATCTCGGGGCATCATAAATTTCCGCAGAATGTTGTTATAACAAGAGCAGGACAGTTCTAAGTAACTGTAATAATAGCTATGTTAGGCCAGTAATAGAGTATAGTTCACGCAAGTTTTGGGCCCCATATTTAAGAGAAAGACTTAGATGTTAGAGCGCGAGTGCTAAAGTAAGGGTAACAAGGATGTTGGATCTCTGGGTTTGGAGGGCTAAAGAAAACTTGAGGGAAGAAGGCTGTAGGAGTTAGGAAAATGTTTCTGTAGAAAGGCCGATTTCTCAGGGGGAATATGATACAGACGGTCTACAAAATAGTTTTACATCTAGATTCGATTAATACAGGACCAATGAAATTTTTCATAGTAGAGCATGGACAGGTGACCAGGGATCATAAATAGAGAAAATTAGAAGAAAGCATCTGCATACTTTGGATATAACGAGAGCATGCATTCATTATAGGGTTTGTTACAATTTTGGCAATGGTGCCTGCCACAGGAGGTCTGTTGAGTGTGACTCGATGCAAACATTTAAGAAAAGAGGGTTGGATAGGTAGTACGATAGTCTTCACCCACTATAAAGACATTCGATCCTGACGACTTAAGAGAGACGACCTGAGACTAGTCATCGTATCCTTTTAAATATGACCGCCAACAAGACCAGCTCATTGTACTCACTCTCAGTTTATTTTCTCCCTCACTCTCATTTACGCCTTTTCTTACCAACACATTCTTTCCTTCTTAACCTCAAGCCTGTTGTTCTGTCTTCTATCTTTCTTTTCTTTTTGCTCTTCGGGGACTTCTTCGTAAGAAAGCTATACCGATTTCTTTTTATGAACGGTGCATCAAGCAGATGGAACATAACAGACAGCAGTGCAGAGATACAGAGACGCACGATTCTCTTACCCTGTCTTGACCCGACAATCACCTAATAACGATAAAGACCACATATGGACTGGTTGGGTAATCAACATATAATCTATTATAGCCGAAGCCCAAAATTGGCGGGTTTTTTTTAGTTACAGGTAATTTTAAATGTTAGAACCCCTGGCATGTGTAACACATGGACAACTTAGTTATTAATGCCATGTTGAATGGATTTGTTGTAATCCAATAGTATATTTCTTATTATTTTGACTAAGCCCACAATGGTGGATATTTTAGGTATACAGGAGTAAATTGACAAGCCCTAGGTGCTAACTCTATTGGTGGATTTGGACATGCAGCATAGAATTTTGGTTAGCTGGGATTTAACTGGGACAAGAGGTCCTAAGAAGGCCCATGTGGGGTTTTTGACTGTCTCTGATAAATTCTTAATAGGTTCTTGAATGTCCTTAAAGCCTACATGGTACTGCAATGTTTGTCTATAATTTTATTCGACGAAAAGTTTGGAATAATGTCTTTTCACCATAAGGTATTTTTGTGGCGCACTGATAAACATAATGTCCAAACTGGTACACTGTCGGTAACTGCTTTTTGACAAAGGTTGATAGGACGTTATAATTCCCATCAGAAAATTTTTGAACTGGGTAGAAATTGGTATACGAATGTTATTCCATATAAAAGTATCAAATTACTGAGTTGAGTTGTAACCAACCGAAGATAAGCCTATTCACGTGTGATAATATCACCAGTCCAAGGGCCAATATACTTTTATTCTCTCCATTGAGACATAACAGTACTTGGCATTCAACGGAGATTCTTTAAAAGAACGGAAAAACGCCCTCATGGCCGTTCCACACCATCTTGGTCTCGCACATCTTTTTGATCCGTCTTGTTATTTGGTTAGCTAGAAAAAACTCTTATCATTTTGATCTTTCCAGGAAGTTTTGTGCGCTGTCGGAACACTCGCATCACGAAAAAAAGTGCATGATTTCAACGTTCCCTTACAGACGTGTTTCGAATTATCCTGAATTTTGAGAAGAGTCTGAAGAGACATAATTTTAACAATGTGCTACAACAAAGTGGTGTATACATGAGCATCTAAAGAATACTCGGCATCTCGAATAGACAGATCTCGCAACTCGCTCGGAATTCGCCTCTCATGGAAGAGCCTCCATCATATCCTTGGCCTTCCTTAACATTTATTTCGAGTTTTAAAACCAAGAGAAGCCGAGTCCGGTTGTTTCAAAATTACATTTGCATGCTTTCCTGAGATAGTCATAAACCGGGGAAGGCAAAAATGGATAAAGTCCTCTCTATAAAGTAAAAGTGAGTTGTCAACCAAACGATACATCCAATCCACCAAATGCGTAACGCACTCACCACAAGTGAAGAGCTGTATTCTGTTTGGGAGAATCTCGTTTGTTTCATGAGGTTTAAATAACTCGAAAAAAAAACTTCGTTCTTCTATTAACTATCTTCACTATTTTCCTTTGTAGAAGCTGACCTAAATGACTTATGATTCAGCATTCTGCTAATATGAGATGGAGCTTTCGTATAGCATTAGTAGGTTTTATTGGACGGCATAGCAGTAAGTGGGTTTTTTCAAACCTGGTATCACCTCCATTTCGCTCTCGATTAACCTAAGAGAGAGGATTTCATAAAATTTTCCATCATTTATCAACTGAGATTGATCAATTCAAGCTAAGTCAGAAGTCACTTGAGCCCCTTTAAGGCAGGACTTTGCTGGCCAATAACATGTCATTAGTTTTTCAATTAGTAATTTGGTACAAGCTTTTCTCTATATGTCCCTCTTCACATTTTTCCTTTTTCTGAGTGTTCCAGCTTTCTGTTTGTCTACTGCTTTGGGCGATTTTTTTTCCTTGAATAAAGCTTTCAATATTATCCTTATATATATATATCACTATATATTATATAATAGCTTTATTATATATTTTCAATAGATATATATGATCAGTATATATATTTATAATATTACTATTATTATATATATATATAATATAAATATATATATAGTATAGTATAATATATAGTATATTTTACTATTATTATTATTATAGTATTATATATATAATAATTCAGAAGTGCGCGGAGAGCGTGTGGAAACTCACCTTACACCCTGACACTTCATTAAGGATTGTCCATACTGGAACACATTGGTAGCAATTAGATCTATATACCCTTCACCGTTAGAATCGACCGTGTGTGCTCGTGCATTAACTGCCCAGAGCCGTCCGCTGCACCACCCCACGCAAGAACCGCCGGGATTATTCCATAGTTGCAGCTACATATACATTAACACAGTAACGCAACCATATCCTCATCTTCAAAACCTTGCGCTCTCAAAGGCTTTAGTTACTGCTTTTACAAAAAGTCCAACAAGGATTTATCTTTGCAACCAGACTGACGCATTACACACAATAAAATCTCCATTTCAACCAATCAATACTACACTCGCATCATAACGTTCCTGAGTTTCGACAACCAATATATCCTAAATATTTAACTCTGATACTATGCTCCAATTTTGGCTCACCATCCAACAGGACTTCACACCGCGGACTCTCACCCACTACCATAGCATAGTTTAGCTTTTTTATCTATATTTACTTTAAATTCCTCTCTTTTTGAAACCAACACACACATCTGCCAAATGACCCGTATCATCCCGCTTCTACAAGTAACGGAACTCTTCCCTCAACTCTCATCTCAGATTCGCCCTCACGAAACAAATCGTCCAATCCTTATATTATAATTGGGGCAACCGTCACTCCACTCCTCTTTTCCATTCTCTATCCATTTTAACACTTCCCCTACCACCTCCAACCTCCATTTATTTCATAACCCCATTAAATGATAAAAATATAACATATTAAATAACACAAGGAGCATATTACTTATTACTTTATAAATAATTGTGCTATTAAATAATTTTTAACCAATACCATTGGCGAACTGATCCAATTTATTCTTCGTCACCGCTTTCACAAATTGTTCGGTACATACTTTTGATTCCTCCAATCCCTCAGAACTATATCCAACACCATATAACACTAACACCTAGGCAGCTTTCCTCGTGAGCTCGTTGGTAGATCTTTAAAACGCTTCTCAAAAAAAAAAATTCCGTAACACCCATGAATAAACCAGTCATAACCACTGATAAT